>JAQGCP010000512.1:0-16357 GCA_034699885.1 Acrobeloides thornei | reverse complement strand
AAAAATAGCCTGTTTTAAAAGACCTCTAAGAATCTCATAAAATAGCCGATTCAAATAAAATTTGCTGTATTATTTAGTTCTACTTTAAAGCTTCAAAATGTGGTATAAACTTATTCTCAAACCTTTATATTTGCCGAGATAAACGATTTGAAAAACGGTACTTTTTTCTTTGGGGTCTGTTGGACCCCAGGTTGCCGGATTAAGGTTAATGTTAATAAATATGTGCCGTCATGGCCGAGTGGCGAAAACGCTCGGCTCTTAAAATATTCCTCAGGTTCGATTTCCATCTGCACTCAAAACTTTTTGCCCTTGCCTCCCCCAAAATTATAAATTTTTTGCAAAGTAAAAAACTGAGTTAGAATTTTTTCAATCTTAAAAAATTTAAAAATCGATTAAAAATTTTAAAAATCCATAAAAATCGTCAAAAAAAGACAAATTTGTCAAAAATCGAAAAATTCCTCAAAAATTGAAAATTCGTAAAAAAAATTCGCTACAAATTGAAAAATTCGTTAAAAATCGTAAAAATTCCTCAAAAATCGAAAACTTCATAAAAAATTGAAAATTCGTTAAAATTAAAAAATTGAAAAATTCTTCATGAAATTGAGAATTTTAGGCCTCGAGCATCGGCTGTAGCTGAACGACTGTGGAGCGCACCCGAAAATACAACAGATGCGGATAAAGCCTGGCCACGATTGCACGAACATCGTTGTCGAATGCTGACTAGAGGCTACAGGCCAGAACCTATTAACGGTCCATCTTTTTGTCCAACTGAATGGGATTTGCCGTGATTTTCAATTTTGAATAAATAAATAAGATAAGATAATACTATCACAGCGTAATACAACATATCGTTTTATTATTATAATGGACATGCAAAAAAAGTTCACAGCGCAACAGCATTCCCAACTTTTGGGTGGATAAATCCGGCAATAAGCTAAAAAAAAATTTCGTATACAAATTTTTGGTTGACGGCATTACCTGGAAAGCCAAAACACAAAATTCAATCAGCGAAACAATACTCATTCCCAACCATAAGCCGATTTGGCCGCCGAAATCGGAAAGTAGCTGTGTGAAGGTATATGCCGGCGATTCATCCATTGTTTGATAGTTGAGTTTTTCATAAAACACTTCAAGCAGCGCTCCATTTTTCTAATAAAAAAATCTTATACAGTCAAGCCACCGTTTGATGACACTCGACGGGGACATAACGACCACGCGGGGATGCCGGCGGGAAAATCTAACTAAGCTTATTTTAAAAAACAATTTAAAATTCAGGGTTTTCGTGTCAATATTTAGACACATTCAACCCGTTTCAAGGCGATTTCGTTACGGCTAGCGTCTCGTTTTGAGACTTCTACACTCTAAAAGAATACTTTGAAAACAGTCAAACAAGATTCGTCATATTCTCCTTCAATGCAATTTCCAACCTGCGTAACCGATCCACTTGGCCATTTGGCTGAAGAAACCGTCACTTCATATACACCTACAAATTATTATAAATCATACAAATTGGTATAAGGAATACCTTCGTTACAAGGCTGAGTGCATGAATTATCCGAAGAAGACAAGTTCATTTGTTTCGTCCAACAAGCGACTAGAATTTTTCAAATAAAATACATGGTGATTCAAAAGTTCGTGGACAATTGAAAAATACGTTTTTATATAAAGTTTGACACCAAACTCCATTGGTATTCATCGAAAGAGGGGTGAAAATTAAGCAAGAGTTTAGCGAGAATTTCTCCGTGATCACGTGCTGCCGTGGGCTGAAGAACAAGAACACTTCGGCGATTGTTCTTGGGTTCTGCTTCAAGACTCTAGTACTCATCGAAAGAGGTGTGAAAATTAACCAAGAAGTCTATCAGGAAGTTCTCCGCGATCACTTGTTGCCGTGGGCCGAAGAATAAGAAACACTTCGACGATCGTCCTTGGGTTCTGCTTCAAGACTCAGGTATTCATCGAAAGAGGCGTGAAAATTAACCAAGAAGTCTACCAGGAAGTTCTCCGCGATCACTTGCTGTCGTTGAACGAAGAATAAGAAACACTTCGACAATCGTCCTTGGGTTTTGCTTCAAGATTCAGCGCCAAATCATAAAGCCCGAGGCACGCAACAATAGCTCCGAGACAACCATGTGGATTTCATCACGAAGGATGAATGATCATCTTCTACTCCAGAATCCAATGCCCAGAATTGAATACCGTGAAAGCCAAAGTCTGTGTTAAAGCTCACAAAACCGCGGAATCGTTTACTCAATGCGTGCATTTTGAATACCTTTCGTTGTTTTAAATTATAAAAGTGTCCACGAACTTTTGAATCATTCTGTACTACCGAATCTTATCTAAGTCTTACAATTATCTGGTATAACACAAACAGTAGCATTCGAGCCAGGCGGTATCGGGTAACTCGGGTCATAGCAATTACAACTATCGATCATTTCTTGTTGATAAATAGATCGTTGACAGCCCTCTGTACTATAATCAAGATCATAAAGATAATTAGCCGGTTTGTCGTCCGTGCACTGGCCATACGGCTCGGCGAGTCGACTCATATCAACCTGGGTAAATTTTATAGAAATTTGAAATATTTGTTTGTTCTTTCACTTACAAAAGTGACTCCAATAGATGAAGAGCTTCCCGTTTGCACGTTGTACCCAAAAATATCTGGGAATGGCATTTCGCCTTGGTCATAAACAATCACTCGCATACCAGCCGCATCAGAAGTGGCCAAAAACTCGCTGATATTTGTTTTGAGCACAACTCTGAGGCCATAAATTGGACCAGCTCGTTGGGCCATATGTGTGGCGTTTGTATTGAATGCAAAGCAAGAGCCCATTTTTGGGTCGATGTAAGTTTCCCAATCACTAAAAGTACAGGGTGTTCCACAAAAAAATTTCGTCTAAGAGATTGGGTTATTGAAACGAAAACATGAATCAGAATTTTCGTTTCAATAACCCAAAATGATTTTCAAATTGAATAATTTGGATGTCATTTTATTCGTCTCATTGCGCTGATAAAAATGCTATATTTACTTTTTCCTAGATGCTCAAGAAATTCAAATTATTTTCGTGTCAATAAACAAATTTTGATTGAATCAGGAATTTGAAACAAAAGGCAAATATGTTTTCGTTGTAATACACAGACGAAACTTCACGCGCAATTTTCTCAAAAACTACAACGATTCAATGATGTCGTAAAAACAAAAAAATCTTTGATTTTTTTCACTTTTTTCGATTTCGATTTTCACCAATTTTTTCAATTTTTTCGATTTTAAATTTTTCAATTTTTTCGCTTTTTTAAATTTTTTTGAATTTTTGAATTTTTAAAATTTTTTCATTTTTTCAATATTTCGATTTTTCCCAATTTTTTTGATTTTTCCCAATTTTTTCAATTTGTTTCGATTTTTTTCAATTTTTTCGAATTTTTTTCCCAATTTTTTCGATTTTTTCCCAATTTTTTCAATTTTGTTTCAATTTTTTCATTTCCTTCGATTTGGAATTTTTCAATTTTTTTCGCTTTTTTTAAATTTTTTCAAATTTTTTATATATTTTTTCAATTTTTTAATTTTTTCGATTTTGAATTTTTCAAATTTTTTCGAATTTTTCAATTTCTTATATATTTTTTTCAATTCTTTAATTTTTTCGATTTGGAATTTTTCAATTTTTTTCGCTTTTTTTCAATTTTTTATATATTTTTTCAATTTTTTAATTTTTTCGATTTTGAATTTTTCAATTTTTTTCGAATTTTTCAATTTTTTATATATTTTTTTTCAATTTTTTAATTTTTTCGATTTTGAATTTTTCAATTTTTTCTAACCAAGAACAAAAACAAAAAATGCTCCATTTTTCATGAACTTTCCGAATTTCTACAAATTATGGCAACTTTTTTCCGCGTGGACTGGACCTTGAATAAATGAAAAATGCTTTTTTTCATACTTTGTCATGTCACAGTCTTGTGTATTGAAACTACACCCTTGAATGAAATCACCAATCTTGTCCACAGCATCCGTAATATTGTAGCCAGCGATCTCTAAGCCAAGAATATTCTTAGCACGTGTTTGAAGAGCAGCAGTGTCATAAATGTCCTTGAAAAATATTTGAATTGCAAGGTTTTCCAACCAAATGACTTACTTGAAACCCATACATCGTACGATACTGCTCAAGGGTGGCATTCGTTTCCATGTTACAAGTCGGATCAGCCCCACACGAAATACTTCTCATCGTGTATTCGTATGTGTCCATTAGACGTTTTACCTACAGTATTTTGTAATCTCCAAATTTGGGGTGTCGAATGAGTTGATCAAATTTGATACCTTTTTTCAAGTAATAGGGGCAGGGTGACCGACAATAATTTAACAAAAAGGGGCATTTCGCTCAAAAATAGGGGCATTAAAGGGTAAAAATTTTCAAAAAAGGGGGCAACTTTAAAAAAAATAATTTTAAAAAATTCGATTTTTGATGAAATAATCGATATTTTTGATCGAAAAAATCGATTTTTGATGGAAAAATCGAAATCTTTGGTCGAAAAAAGTTTTTTATTTTTTTCAATTTTGAAAAAAATGACCATTTTTTCCAATTCTTCACTAAAAAATGATATTTTTTTCACTAAAAATCGTCAAAAATGATTATTTTTGCCCCAAAAATGCAACCCCCGTATCCAAAAGTGTCCCCGCCCCCATATCCAAAAGATTTCCCCTCTCCCCACCGTAGCTGGGCGCCTGACTACACCACTATACAAAATATATTCAAATTCCTGGTTTACCTTAGGGAAGTTATACACAACACTCTTCCGATATGGATTCAGATTGCAAACCGTAACAGCGGGAAAAGCGCGCTGCTCGAACTTGAGCTCAATTTGGACCGAAACATCGTAGTGATAGTACTGCAAAATCAAGAGGACCGTCTGCCATATTAGCAGTCCAGCAGCAATCAATGTAATAATGGCCCAAAACCCCATACAATAAAGCTTCCTCGAACGGCCAACTTGAGGGATACCATGAGTGGACGTCCATTCGGGAAATGACGATAGTGGCTAAAAAAATAACTTTAACAAAGGAAAGGTCGCCGATGATGATCGAGAATTTCAACAACTCATGTCTATTAGGGCCGCCACTAATACGTTCGGACGGCTCCCGAACGGACTTTAGTTCACTAATAACTTCACTAATTGCATTCGGACGCGTTCAGAAACGTTCTGACGCATTTGGAAACGTTCAGACGCGTTCAGAAACGTTCGGATGCGTTCGGGCGCTCGTCCGAACATTTCCGAACGCATCAGAACGTTTCAGAACGCGTCCGAACGCCTATTAGTAATGTGTCCGAACGCATCCGAACGGAATTAGTGATGTTATTAGTGAAGTCAAAAATTTCCGAACGAATTAGTGTCGGCCCTTATAGATCACATATGAGTTCTTAACTAAATTTTTGGAATTTTCTGAACCTGATTGAACTGTGAAACAGGCAAAAACAATTGTCACTGTGCGGGATCCAACCTTTAGGGCAATAGTCTAACGCCTTTACCACTAGACCATCTAGACACGTTAACATAGAGCTGCGATTTCGACTTGTATAACTGTAATTTTCAAGGGTGCTCTAAGTCTTAACCAGATTCAGAAAATTCCAAAAATTTAGTTAAGAACTCATATGTGATCTACAATAATAAACATGAGTTGTTGAAATTCTCGACCATCATCTGCAACCTTTCCACTTCGTAAATAAAGTTCAACAAAAACCTGTTTGATAGCATTAGCCCTCGTGAGTTGACCCATTTTTGAAACCAAATCCCACAAAGTTCAAAGAAGCCTTTAATGAATGCCACAAAAAAACAGGCATCAGGCGTCCCAAAAACCTCATTTGCATATTAGAATATTGCAAGTTTATTATATTGCTATAGTTACATTTTCAAAATGTTCATTCGACATAATAAAATCAAAATGAAACAAAAAGAGATAACCAAAAAACTGTTTAACCTAGGCAAAATGATAAAAATGAAAATTTCCGGAAAAGTCACTAATAATCGTTCAAGACCAGGACCAGAATCATACAATATGAAACTTTCGTCTATACGATTAGCTCCTCCATGTGGATCACGCACTTGTTGCATTCTAATCAGGGGGCGATAAGGTGCCATCACCCAGGATGGCATCACCCAAATCATCCATCACCCACTGGGTGAATCACCTACTATCACCCAGTGGGTGATGGGTGATTTTGTGCTCTCTTTGTCCCCTCAGGAGAATTTTTCCTCCAACACGACCACGCAGGGATGCATTGGAAAAGAATAAATACAGTCAAACTTTAGTGACACCCTCCCTGTGTGTGTCACGCACTTGTCGCATTCTAATATGTGCAGAAATGTCAAAATTGTGGTCTTGAGGTTCAGCCGAAGCATTTCCTACTCGTTTTTTGGCTCTACGAACACAGTCAACTCTCGATTTAGTGACCCCTCCCTCTAATTCGATTGAATGACCCCTCTCGAAAATTTTCCCGCCAACACGACCACGCAGGGATGCATTGCAAAAGTATAAATACAGTCAAACTCGATTTAGCGACACCCTCCCTGTGTGTGTCACTAAATCGAGAGTTGACTGTATGATAGGTCCATAGATAGACTTTGTATCATAATGAGACTTAAAAAAGAAGGGCGCTCATGGCCTAATGGCTAGGACGCTTGCCATTCATGTTATTGGCACGGGTTCGATTTAACCAGGGTCAAAATTTTTGGGTTTTGAATTTGCCTGAATATTGACACGAAAACCCTGAATTTGGTTTCGTTACATTATGTCGTTTCATTCGTGTCGTTCCATCCTCTTCGTTCCATTACAGCCCATGCCCCATATTTTTGTGCTATTTTCCATATTTTTCATCTATAGGTTCTACGGGGGGGGAGGTGGGGCAAAAATCAATTTTTCAAAAAGTTCTCCAACGCGGCTAATTTTTTGTACTCGGGGGTTTTCGGGTATGCGGAACACGAATTCGAAGAAATTTTTGAAAGAGAAAATAACATATCTTGGTCTAAAAACAATACTTTTTCTTCTCCCGTACATTTCTATCGTCGTATTTAAGCAAAAATCGCATTTTTGCGACTTTTCGCTTCAATACACAGGCCTTCCCTGAATCAGGGAAGTGTTTTTTTGCATCGAAAAATGTCAAATTTGGATTCTCCGCATGTTTTTACCCCCTAGAGGGGTCATTTCCAGAAAAAACATTTTCGAAAAAATTTTCACGTGAACCCCCCTATTGTATAGTAGCTCCGAAATTTCGGATTTCGATTTTTCGAAATCCGAAACTCGAAAACGAAATTTTTGGGTCGAAATTTCGAAATCACGATTTTGACACATCATTCCCATGAATGTTCGCTTATGAATTTGCTGCTTTTTAAAGACTTTTTGTGTATATTGCCTTATGAATAAATAAAATTTTCTCTATGTTATGCGACATACACCAACGCTTATTTAATCGGCTTGTCATTCCCCTTTTTGTGTGTGAAGCTACAAGACCACACCTAGGAATTTCCAATCGATGAAGAGTATCTTAACCAAATAGCAATTTGATAAGAGATCGCATATTTCTACAATCGTCGTTAATTATATTTGTGTGAAAAATTTTACGTTTTGGTCGTTTAGTATGAGTTTAAACGGGCGGATTCCAGCACCACGTGGTACTCTAAGCGGTCTATATTATTTGGAGTCTCATCACGGGAATGAGATTATCGAGCTAAACGTTGGCGGGAAGCCTTATGCGACCAGATATCAGCTTTTGGCTACCTCATCCAGCCCGTATTTTCAGTTGATGTTTCGAGTAGACAAGAGTGGTCGAGTCGTTGTGAACTCGGCTAATGTTATAGTAGGTTGAAAAAAGTCGCATAGAAAATTTGGAGCTACTAACACAATAGGGGAGGGGCCAAAATTGGAAATTTGGAGCTACTAAAACAATAAGGGGGCTAAATTTGAAAATTGGGAGCTACTAAAACAATAAGGGGGCAAAATTTTTTCTAGAAATGACCCCTCGAGGGGTAAAAACATGCGGGGAATCTGAATTTAACATTTTCGAAGCGAAAAATGCTTCCCTGATTCAGGGAAGACGTATTGTGTATTGAAGCGAAAAGTCGCAAAAATGCGATTTTTGCCCAAAACCCCCCTCTATTGTGTAGTAGCTCCGAAATCTGATTTATTCTTCAATTTTTCAATAAAATTGAAAAATTACAATTTTTTCATAAAAAGTTTGTGATTTTAGCAAGATCGGTCGGGAAAAGTTTTTATTGATCGTGATGCGGAACTTTTCCGTTACGTTCTACAATTTTTGCGTGATGGCCGTCGGGTTGTCCTGCCAGATGATGTTTCCTTACTTAAACAGATATTAGTAAGTGCAAAAGTCAATTTTGACCATGGGGTCCCTGGTCAAAAAAGTAGAATTTTTGTGATTTTTTCATGAACTTTTTCATGAAAAAAATTTTTCTAAAAATGATCCCCTGTATGGGTAATTTTATGCGAGGAATCGATTTCGCGCACTCCCAAAGTGTGATAACGCTTCCTTGACGCTGATTCAGGGTAGCATATTGATGCGAAAATGCAAAAAAAAAATTCGGATTTTGACAGGATATCCGAGGGTTTTTCGAGAGATCGATTGTGCGTGTTTTCGAAATGTGAAAAAACATCTCCCTGGTCCTAAAAAGTGGTCAATTGGAATTTTTGATTGTTGAATTACCATTTTTTCATTTTCGCTTCAACACGCTACCCTGAATCAGGGTCAAGAAAGCGTTTTCACACTTCACGAGTGCTCACAATCGATTCCCCCGCATCAAATTACCCCTGTAGGGGTCATTTTTAGAAAAAAATTGTCCAAAATTCATGAAAAATCACGAAAATTCCACTTTTTTGGGAGACACCCAAGTAAGATATCCGATTTTAGCGTGAAGCAGAATTTTTTGGACTCATGGAGCTGCAAGCTCTAATCGCAGAAAATATAGCTGCAGCAAGGCAAGCTGAACTCCAGCCCAATCCTCAGGCAGTACAACAACAAGACGCACTCGAAGAAATGATTGAAGTCATGAAAAAAGTTTCTCATCAATTAAACTTGAATAGCTTGACTTCGATACGTCGATAGGACTGCTATTTTCATTAAGGGTGAACGCTAGCAGTCTCGAAACGCAATTTGAGGCGCTAAAAAAACAAATTTCAATCTCGAAACGGATTGAATGTGTTTGAACATTGACACGAAAACCCTGAATTTTATATTACGCTTAATTATTTGGTGTATTAAACAAACAAAGACGGCATTCGTTTATGGCTCGATGAGGCGAACAAAACGACACCAAATTTATGCAATTTGATAATTGTTTTGGGTTATTGAAACGAAAATCCTGAATCAGAGTTTTCGTTTCAATAATCCAAAGCAATTATCAAATTGGATAAATTTGGTGTCGTTTTGTTCGTCTTATCGAGCTATAAACGAATGCCGTCTTTGTTTGTTAAATACACCCGATAATTAAGCGTATTGTAAAATTCAGGGTTTTCGTGTCAATGTTCAGACGCATTCAACCCGTTTCGAGATGGCGTTTCGAAATGAGCCCCGGTTTCGGGACGATTTCGAGACTGCTAGCGTTCATCCTAAAGGACCATGGTCACGAAAAATTTGCCCCCAAAAAAGCTTTGCCAAATTGTCGAGGAAATTTTCAACTTTTTCCAAAAATACACCATCTGAAAACCTCATTTTCGTGGAGAAAAATGGCAAAAAAAGAATGTAAAATTTGAAATCTGTGTATTAAAACGAAAACTTGGCCCCGTGCAGATCGTGTCAATAAACAGTTTTTATTGAAAATCAAGCAATAAAAAAATTTTTATGTTGCTTTTCGAATTTTTCGTGACCTTGGTCCTTTAAGTCCATGCATACTTTTAAACAGCGCCCAATATATATTTAAATATTTATATATAAACTTTTTTTGGTTATAAAACACAGTAATAAGAAAAACCATGTCTCAACATATAAAATCTTCTTCGCTTGAATCAGGAACAACTGTATTGAAACGAAAAACCAGACATAAAATTCAAAAAATACTTTGTTTTAGCGGCTGATTTTGTGTAGCCAGGGAGGGTTTTTGGACATGGGGAACAAATTTTTCTACTCGGCCATATTTGACACCCCCTTTAAGGAGGTTTCCTACATGAATATACCATACAAAAACTCGAATTTTTTCCTTGGGGGTACTACTTTTTGGAGGCTGGAGTATTTGCCCACCTTCTATTCAATTGGCTTACTAGTAAATAGAAAGTGTCCAGCAAATTCCATGTATGCGTGACACCATTTTTTGCATGGGTCATTGTTTATTCAAAGTCATCGAGACATCTTTGTTTGTCGATTTTGGTAAGCTTGTGTGATCAATGCTAGCTGCTCACTAGAAAAAATTTAAACGACCAGTCCAAAAGTTGCCACCTGAAAAATGGAGCATTTTTTTGTTATTACGGTAAATTCTGAATCGTTGTAGTTTTCGAGAAAATTGCGTTTGAAATTTTGATTTGTGTACATGTTTTCGTTGTAATACACAAACTTTTTTGAATTTTTTGGGGCGGAAAAATCGATTTTTTCAATTTTCATAAAATGAACATTGTTCAGAAATTTATCGTAAAAACAAAAAATGCTCCATTTTTCATGAATTTTTCGAAAAATTTCTATAAAAAATGGCAACTTTTTTCCGAGTAGACTGGTCCTATACTGTGTATCAATTTTTAGGCATCTAAAAAATTTTTAATGAAAGGGTTTGACAAGTCTCTAGGCATTTTATTTACTCACTATCTCATATGTTTATATAGCAAGAGGATCAGTTCAGACGAAACGTCTGTCGAAGATGAAGACGGTAAGAGATTTTCATACAGTTCAGTTACTGGAAAAAATAAAGTACCCCGTCCCCCGGCACGGCTGTCAACAGTTGGTCAAAAATCGGACACCCCTCCTCCAAAAAACGGCCAGAAACTTGTTATAGGGAGGTTTTTCTAAGCGGGGAATCGATTCGAAGCCTAAAAATGCTTCCCTCATTCAGGGAAGAGATATGTATTGAAGCGAAAATAGGCTAATACAGGGTCAACGAAGAGTTTTATGCGCCCAATCGATTTCTAAATCACTATAGAGTTATTTTGGTGAAAATTGAAAAATATAAGCGTTGAGAAAGTTGATTGATTTTCATGTAATTTCAATAAAAGTTGCCTGAATTTCAATAAAATGGTGTTTATTGAAACGATTGGCAGAACATCATGTTCAATCGCTTCAATAAACACGATTTTATTGAAATTCAGGCAACTTAAAGTGTAGTAGCTTGTACATAATTTTGAAGTTATGTACTTCGACTAAACTTATCATAACACTATGCAAAAAAAGTCTTTAAAGTTTGTCCATTTCCCTGGCAAACTCATGAGTACAACATTCTCGCCTCCTATTCCATGTGCTCCGATTTTCAAGACGAAGGTGTACAATGTACCCCAAATGACCCAATCGAATGCACCGGCCGAAATCCAGTCTGCGTTTTCTCCAAGAAGTCCAACTCACACCGTTGCTGCTCCGACTACCCCCAAGATTTATCATCACCGCCAGGGAATCCAGAACAAGTCAAACCAAGTAATTTTAACAAATTAAAGCAGTTAATAAGGTTTAGTTTGCCCTAGCGGCGCTTCTTCATATGATATCCCATCTGTTTTGTTATGCGATCCGACCGACAAAAAACCATGCCCTGATGGCTATAGTTGTGAAGAGGCGGTGAACTCGCAAATGCTCTCAACGTATAACATGCATCTTTGCTGCAAATCCACCACTTTAGATTCGTTCGAAAATGGTATAAACAATTACAAAAGTTACAAAAAATGAAATTTTTAGTATTTTATGAGACAAAGGTAGGAATAAACAAGTTATCAGGTAATCTGTCGACGCCGGTATTCTATGTAACCTCATTGTCTCCATCCATTATACCGCTGGCACCGTTGGCAGGAATCGATTTTGTAAGTGGCTTGTTTTACAAAGAACGCGTACGACCTCATGGTCAAAGTTTTTGACAAAACCTTTACTCCGTTGCATAGGCGTAGCCAGGATTTTCTGACAGGGGGGGGCTAATCGAGTAAAATGACCAAAATGTTGAAAAAATCATAAGCTACCACGCATTTCCGAACCGTGAAAACGCTTCATTGACCCTAATTCAGGGAAAGAATACGTATTTACGTAAATAAATTGATTTTCGCTTCAATACACAAATTTCTTCCCTGAATCAAAATAAAGGAAGCGTTTTCACGGTTCGGAAATGCGCGCAATCGATTCCCCGCCTAGAAAAACCTAAGAATTCTCGTAAAAATCCGAAAATGTTTGATTTTCGCTTCAATACACCCGCCTCGTTCCCTGAATCAGGGTCAAGGAAGCATTTTCACGCGACGGGGATGCGCGCAATCGATTTTTCACCCTATTTTTACCCCTAGAAAGTCATTTTTCAAAAAAATTTTTGTTGAGAAAGGGCCCTAATTTGCACCCCCCTTAAAATTTTTGACGACAGGGGGGCTATAGCTTGGCCACGCCTATGCTCCGTTAAATTACTTGAAAAATCCGGTTTTCCATGCTCCGTACCGAGTTGTCGATGAGTTCTTAGTCGATTCCCATCCACGCCTTGTTATCTTGACACTTGTGGAGGTAGAGTTCGATGCAGCTTTGTAGATTCTACGTTTATCTCGATCGGATAGCTTGCTCGGACGCCCAGTTGGTTTTTTCGTACCATATTCAGCGGTATTTTTCAAGTAATTGTTCACCACACAGTGAGATCTACCCAAAAATTGTGGCAATTTCTCTGTTACTCTTTTCCTTGCTCATGAAAAGCCGCAATTTTTCCATTTTCGAATTCCGAAAGCTTCGTTCCGCGTGCCATTTGATCTAAAAAAGCGTATTTTAATTCAAAAAAGGCAATAAATTACAAAAAACAAGTGGATTTATACAGTTGGCGCTCGTTATAACGCCCCCTCCCAAAGGGGGGGGGCGTTATAACTTATAACGAGCGCCGACTGTATTTTTGCACAGTTGAAAAAACGGTTTTTCGAAAAAATTTCTATTTTTTGCTATATTTTTGCACAGGTCTTGTCAAAAATTTTGACCACTAGTTCGTACGTGTTCCTGGCTAGATCACACAAACTTATCTGTAGATCGTTTTGAATGAGTATGCGCCATCCAAAGCACCTTTGCCAGAGATACGAACTGGTGATCACTTCAGCATGTTGCCATACAAGTTTAGGGAGCCAGTTTTCCTAAAAAAGATTGTCTTATTGGAAGATCAATTTCAAGGCTATTTTCATCACGTATTAGTCCTTTTTAGTAAGTTAAAACAAAATTTCTTCTCCTCACTATAGAAAAAACGTAAAATTCGATTTTTAGATCCACACGGAAATCCGGAAACAATGAATTTATATTACAATCGCCCGTCCTCATTAAGCAGAGAAGTTGATTTAACGATTCCAAACTGGGATGAAGGCGCATTCTTCCGCACCATAAATCGTGTCCTTACACTAACAAATGATAAAGTTTCAACCAAGCAAAGTCTCCCCACAAGATTACTCTTTCTACGACGAATTTAAAAAATTTTAGAGCGAAAACTTTACGTAGTGTTGGTTTTCAAAACCAAAATGCCGTTAACTCGTCGCCATCCAGTTACATATCAAGACCTTCATGCTAACTACACAACGTTCACTGAATTCCTCTCATCCGAAACTGGAAAATATCTTGGGACACCTGTGGCAGGATCTTATTTTTATGTAACCGTTCAAAACATAACATAAGGCCATAGCCGTAACCAAGGGGGGGGGCTATAGCCCCCTGTCGCCAAAAATTTTAAGGAAAAATAAAAAACAACAGCCTTATGATTTTTCAACATTTTTGGTCATTTTACTCGATTAGCCCTGTCAGAAAATCCTGGCTACGCCTATGCATAAGACTCGTTTATAATGGACGAAATAGAATATGGCTAGCTCAAAAGTGTCTCGGCGCACTTTTTCGCTAAAGGTGCTCATAAGCCGTTGGCGCACGCCAACGCAGTTTTTGCACTAAAAACATAGTTTTCTTGCAAGATTTTGTGAAATTTTTCATTTTTGGACAATTTTCTGAAGATTTTAACTCGACATTTGAGAACATCTACCAGAGTGCTTCTTGTAGCTTTGAGTGGAATCACCTCTTCAGACTTTCTCGCCCCTCCCTCGAAATTTTCTTCTGGGTACGCCACTGCCCCTAACTTTCTCTCCCCTCCCCCAATAAGATAGTTGAAATTTAGATGACCAAATAGACAACTCTGACTCTCCCGTGAAGCCCAATGTTGGATGTGAATTCAATAAATCTTAAAATTTTATCAATTAAAATGTGAAAGAATAAATTTTTCAAATATTTTTTTAACATACCATTGGCGAAAATAGATGGTGATACCACCCAGGGTGGTATTGGGTTGTTCAAAAAGTTCGCGGAATCCTAGAACATTAAACGCGCTACAATAGGGGCAAAAGTCTTGACTCAAGTGTGGAAATGATGAAATATTCGAAGTTTCTCAAAAATCTTCACGCGCCAGAAATCTGACTGTTTTCTTTAGAATTTTCTTTGCCTTTTCAACATAAAAAAGCAAAAAACCGCGTTCAAAACCTTTTTTTATCGACTTTTTCGACTTTCTTTTCGACCAACTCGTTTTTGAGGGGGTCAAAAGTCTTGACTCAAAGCAATTTATTCAATAATAAAAAGCAAAAACTAACAATAAACCAAATTTAACAACAAAAACATAACTAATATTTACTAGAATAACCTTTAGCTGCATAAACTGCGCGAAGACGACGAGGCATAGAGTCCACCAATTTCGTCAAAGTCTCTTCTGGAATTCGATTCCATTCGGCCTGATAAAATGTCCAAGCTTCATCACGGTTTCGAAATTTGTGGCCTTTGGCGCATCGTTTGAGTTCTTCCCAAAGGTGCTCAATCGGATTTAGGTCCGGGGATTGAGAAGGGTGATCCAATACGCGGATTCGTTGACGGCGAAACCATTTTTTCATAAGCTTTGATGATCGAGCAATGTGCGGTGAGCCTTGTTTAGGGTCGTTATCCTGCATGAACACCCAGGGTCCTTGAAAAATATCACGAGAAAATTGCAGTAAATGGTTCTCCAACACATCTCGATATATCCGCGATGTCACTCTTTCATCCACACGAACTAATGGTCCAATCTTTCCAGCACAAAAACAGCCTTAAAATATGCGAATTAGTAAATACAATGATAATTTATTTACTAATTCGCTTACCCCATACCATGAGTGAACCGCCTCCATGTTTAACCGTCTTTACTGTATATCGATCATTAAAACGTAATCCTGGTGGTCTTCTGACGTATTTAATGCCATCGGTACCCACTAAATTGATCTTGGTCCAATCGCTCCAAATCACGACGTTCCATTCATCGGGTTGGATATCTTTGTATTTCTTTGCATATGCGAGGCGAGCCAGTCTATTCTTCTTAGACAGCAACGGCTTCTTCGCAAGGCGTCTACCAAACAAGAATTTACGTCTTAGAATGCGTTTCGCGGTCGTTTTACTCAAGTTAACATTCATTCTTTCATTAGCCATAGCCATAACATCAATAGAAGTTCGTGTTGGATCTGCTTTAGCATAACGAATAAGGCTTCTTTCTTGTAATTCTGTAGTCTTTCTTGGTCTACCACTCTTGGGCCGCCTTTTAACTTCATGTTCCGTTCTCCATCGTTGAAAAATTCGAGACACAGACTTCTGACTTACATGGAACTGCTTTGTTACGTCTCTATCGGTTCTTCCGGCTTCTTTAGCTTCAACAATCAGTTTTTTGATTGGTGATTCAATTATTTTAGTTTTTGTCATCTCTCAAATAGCTAAAAAGTAGCTTTTAAACACCAAATTACGATTAAATGAAAGCAAAATTCGAACAAAAAAGTTTGAGTCAAGACTTTTGGCCCCCTCAAAAACGAGTTGGTCGAAAAGAAAGTCGAAAAAGTCGATAAAAAAAAAAGTTTTGAACGCGGTTTTTTGCTTTTTTATGTTGAAAAGGCAAAGAAAATTCTAAATAAAACAATCAGGACATCTGGCGCGTGAAGATTCTTGAGAAACTTTGAATGTTTCATCATTTCCACACTTGAGTCAAGACTTTTGGCCCCTACTGTATCCAATATTTCAAATTATTCAATAAAAATGACATTTTTTTATAAAATCGTCAAAAAATAGCTATTCTTGCCCAAAAATGCGGGGGTCTTTTCCGAGATTTGCAACACTGCGTGCTGACCCAGCATTACTTACTTGCATCAATATTATATATTTCCACTTAAATTTTAAAAGTTCTTTAAAGCAGTCGA
>JAQGCP010000511.1:0-16364 GCA_034699885.1 Acrobeloides thornei | reverse complement strand
TCGGGAATGCGCGCAATCGATTTTTCGCATAAAATTAGGGGTAGTAGGGTCATTTTTTGCAAAAATTCAAAAAAAAATTTTTTCGCTACCGACGTACCGTAATTTTACCCCCCCCCTTTAAATCTCCTCGGGGAGAATCGTATGGGCCAAAAAATTCCAAAAAAATTTATAATCAAATCAGTTATGAGAAACATTTTGAGCCCACTTTCGGCAAAATCGGAGGTGTGAAAGTTAATGTTTTTTCAACCAAAATTTTTTTTAAAAATGACCCTATATGCGCATTCCCGAAGCTTGAAAACACTTCCCTGATCCTGAATCAGGAAATCGAAATGTGTATTAAAACAAAAATAGTACTTGTAAGATGAATATTGAAATAGTACTTGTAAGATGAATATTGAAATAGTACTTGTAAGATGAACATCGAAAAAAATCAGACTTGTTAGACACAAATTTACATAACCTTCGTTTCAACTATTCAACACCGATAAAATTACCTCCTGCTAATACCAAAAAATTAACAACAACGACAGTAAGCTTTAAAAGAAGGCCTCGAAAATTCCCTTTGTCTTAAAAATTTGTACCCCAAAATTTCTAAATTTTCGGTCTCTCTCTTTTGAAAATTCTCGAAGCTTATTGAGACAAATTTAGCTCTGCACTCAAAATTAATTTTCTCTGTTTTATTCTTTCGGAATGTCGAAGATACAAAGTTGTATACCTTTTCGAAAAAACGCGTTTGAGAACAAAAAAGCCAAAAATTTTTGAGGCTAGCCTCACTTTTTAATTAAGTTGTGTGAAGATTAGAAGAAAAAAGAGATTATAGGCAACAATAGGCTGTTGAAGTTCTTCGAAGCGTCAGAGATGGTTTTTGGAACTAGAAGTGAATCACAAAAAAAGGATTTGCTTCCTCACACATGAAAGATAACTGACAACAAGAAGCAAAAATACCGCTATTTTAAAATAGCCTGGAGAGAAATTTTCTTTCCAGAAAATAATATAAACAGTAAGCGTGAGTGGCATGAGAAAGTTGTTCGCGAAAACTTTCAAAAATGCAGATAGATTTTGTGTTGATCATCAGCGCTTCTTGATCATATTTTCCCGTTGCCGGGGTTTGTTTTGTAATAACACAAGCTTGTTATTTGCCAATCATATGTTGTTTTGTACGCGAAGGGAAAGTTGCTGCCGGCGAGTGAAGAGTAAGAAAGCATGTGCCCCCTCGCAATTCTGACTCAATCAATCCAGAAAAATTTCTATGAAATCAATCTGACTATGCTAGTGGAGTTTATGATTAAGTGATCAAATTCCAAAATATTTTAAAAATAAAAAACGAACTGTTTTAATCCCAACAGTCTCAAAGGCGGAAAAACTTCAAATGTGGGAAAAACAAGAAAAAGTGCATGAGAAAATTAGCGCTTATGTACAAGCTTAGTGTTAAAAACTTTGGAGCTCTTCCCCCTGGAGAGACGTATCAACAGGATTCCAAAAATTGATACTTTTTTGAAGTGATTTTATGGAAAAATATTCTCTAAGGCTTAGGCCTAAGCTTAAGCCTAGGCTTAAGCTTAGGCTTAACCTATGGCTTAAGCCTAAGCTTAAGCCTAAGCTTAAGCCCAAGATTAAGCCTAAGCTTAAGCCTAGGCTTAGGCTTAACCTTGGGCTTAAGCTTAGGCTTAAGCTTAGGAGTAACCTTAGGCTTAAGCCATAGGTTAAGCCTAAGCTTAAGACTTTTCACTTCAATACACAATACGCCTTCCCTGAATCAGGGGAGCGTTTTTCGCTTCAAAAATGTTAAATCCGCTCCCCTATTGTGTAGTAGCTCCGAATTTTTTATCGAATTTAAAAAAAATAAACTTCAAGTGATTTAAAAGAGTGAAAAAAAATTCATCAAAAAATCACTTTCATGCTAGGCGCATAAGTGAGAGAGAGAAATGGCCATTCCAACTAAAAACTTATGCCTGTGCTGACCTATAAGTTTATCAGTCGGCTATGCAAATATGTACGCAAATATTTTACAAGATGCCAAGTTCATACTTCTTGTTTACAAGTTTTAATATGCCCGAAGATGCCGAAGAGAATCTAAGTTCGTCTGTCATGCTTATCTTATCAGCGAAGTTGTCGTCCGACAATATTTCTACACGTTTAAAAGACATAAACAGAAACGCAAAAATCCCTACTATACATAAACGTCTGGAGCTTAAAATAGAGCAAAAAGGAAAAAAAAGTATTAAAAGTGTATAAGGAAAATTGGTGGAGCGGAGACAAAAATATAGTCTGTTTCAGCGGTCGGATAAAAAAAGTTAGATACAGTATGGTCAAGTGGACAAAAAAAATTTTTTGCCCTAGTGGGATGGAACCTGCGGGCCCAATGTTGCTTAACTTGCCAGATCGGACAGTCGGCTTCTTTGTTTACTTGACTATGCTGTATCCAACTTTTTGCCGAATTTTTGTTCAAAAGTGAAAAAGAAAGTTCACGTTGGGGCAACCACTTTTTGTAAATTCCAATTCGACAACCCTGAGGAGATATTTGACATACAAAATTGCATGAAAAATTTTAAACGCGTTTGTGTATTGAAGTGAAGGGATCCTTCATAGTGCAGTGGTAATGTGCTTGACTTTGACTTTAAAGGGCCGGGTTCGATTCCTCGATCAAGATAACTTTTTTGCCTTCATAATTTGAGAATTGATTTGAGTTATTGAAACGAAATTTACATCTTGTAAAAACGGATTTTTTTAAAAATAATTCGTTTCAATAAACAGACCTTGAATCAGGCATCAATCCCTTCGCTTCAATACACAAACACGTTTAAAATTTTTCATGCAATTTTGTATGTCAAATATTTCCTCAGGGTTGTCGAATTGGAATTTACTTTCAAAGCAAAAAGTGATTGCCCCAACGTAAACTTTCTTTTCCACTTTCGAACAAAAATTCAAAAATGGACTGATCCCTTAAAAGCATACGCTTATCCTACAAAAACATATGCAAATGCCAAACGAAATGGGTCAGATGCATCCAGGCGATACGGATCTCCAATGAATAAAACGAAGTTTGTTTTAAAACTTTATCTTCAACCTAATCTCTACGTAGGTACTACAAAGGCTCGAATTACATATAATATATAACCTATTGTTGTTCCAATTACATGAAATATTCATTCGTTCAACTTATCGCATCATAGGTGAATTTCGAGAAAATGACAAATATTGGAAGGACAAGAGGAAAGGGAAAGAAACCTGCTAAATTATAGTAAAGCAAACCATTTCTCCTTTAATAGATGAATTGGCCTCGACTGACCCAGGCTGGGATTAAGAAACCTAAGCCCTAGCGAGACAAACCTAAGCTAATACGAGTCGTGCATCTGCCGCCATCGGCAGTTTATCCATAACGTAAACGTTTGATGTATGAGATTTTTTTCGACATAAACAAGTACAAGTTTTTGGGTAAAGTTGTTTGAGCAAGTTGAGAAATTTCGTGCTTCGAAATCCAGATTTCGAAAATTTCGCCAAAAGTAGGACGCTGGTCAAAAGTAATGCACAAATGTTCGAACAGAAAGTTATGATAGTTTTCGTTTCAATATCTCGCGTTTTTGTATGTTACAGAAAAGAATTTTAAATTTGTTTGTGTATTGAAGCGAAGGGATTGATGCCGTTTGAATTCCTGATTCAAATCTGTTTATTGAAACGAATGATTTTTAAAGATTTAAAAAAATGTCGCGATTGCACTAATTGCAATTAGTGCGGTGTCGCGACGCATTGCGTTTTTAAAATTAGAATAACTTTTGGAGCTACTACACCATGAGGGGGGAGGTTTTTGCGTTGTAACGCGCTCTTGCAAAACGTTACAACGCTCTTGAATGGTCTTAGGGTCCGCGCTATCCAACGCTAACTGTCAGAAATCAACGCTAACTCAAGAATCGAACCCTCTCCGTTAGAAACTGCAGATCTCCCCTCCTAGCCATTCAGCTACTCGACGCGCTTGTTTGACGCGCAACTTTTTTGCAAATTTCGAACGTCGTGGACTGTAGACAAGTCCTCTATAGAGCTGTTTACAGCTAGTCTTAAATCCTCGAGTGTACGTGAAAACGAAAATTCCAACATCCTTCCACAATCCTATCAAGACTAATTGGATAGAATCAAGTGATGCTAGGTTGGGGATTTGAAGCTGACCACTTTCTAAAAATGTTTCTAATTTAATTATGTATATCGGATCATCTCCAATCCTATGATGGGAACAACTTGTCGTCACCCGCTCCACCAGATTGCCAAGCATCATTTTTCAATTAGCCTAAAAGTGTTTTCATTGGGAGAGTTTTACTTTCGGCCGACTATAAAAGTAAGCTTTAAGCCGGGCGAAATATGGCAATATATACGGTAAGTTTTATCCCATCTATCAATTTTCCAAATTGAAATTACACCTTATACTATAAAGTCTTGATGTACGGCCAATTAATTCCTCATGTCCTAATGTAGAAAGAGAATTCTTATGCCAAATTTAATTCAATCATGACTACAAATTGAAGAAACAAAAATGTTTATCCAACCAAGAGATTCAAATATAGAAAATGTTTTAAAATGTTAAAGGGGTCCAAAACAGGACTAGGGAGAAAATTTAAAAAAATTTTAACAAGTGACTGAAAATGTGAGGGGAATCAATTGCGTGCATTTCCAAACCTTGAAAACGCTTCCTTGACCCTGAATCAGGGAGTTGGGGTGTGTATTGAAGCGAAAATCGAAAAATTTCGGATTTTTATGAGAAAACCGTCGATTCTTAGGTTTTTCTAAGAGGGGAATCGATTGTGCACACTCCCGAGCCGTGAAAACGCTTCATTGACCCTGATTCAGGGAAAACCAATAAATCGCACTTTCAATATTTGAAACCCCTCGGGTCTTTTTTTACCCCTCTAGGGGTAAAATTTGACGAGAAATCAATTGAGCACATCGCCGAAGCATGAAAATGCCATTTTCAACCTGTTTTTGCGAAAATATCGATTTTTTTATTTTTGAAAAAAGTGGAAAAATCAGCATTTTCGCAAAAACAGGTTGAAGATCGCATTTTCATGCCTCGGCGATGCGCGCAAACGATTTCTCGTCAAATTTTACCCTTATTGGGGTCATTTAAAAAAAAATTTTCGAGAACAGGTCCCGACATGTACGCCCCCTTTAAAGAACAATTAATACTCAAACGGTTCGGAACTATCGATTAGGTATCTCATTGAACGTGAAATTGTTCGAAAAAAATTTTTTTCGTTATCTGGAATTGACCCGGGTAATTTTATACGGGGAATCCGAATTTCACATTTCTGAGACCTGAAAATCTTTCCCTGAATCAAGAAAAGGCTATTTATATGACGTATGGCATGTAATTCTTGTAAAAAATGTGGCCATACGTCATATAAATAGCCTTTTCTTGATTCGGGGAAAGTGAAATTCGGATTCCCCGCATAAAATTACCCGGGTCAATTCCAGATGAAAAAATTTTTTCGAAAAATTTCACGTTCAGTGGGATACCTAATCGATATTAGTTCCCAAAATTACAGCACGGCTAACACAATTTTTTGCAGCTACTTAAATTTTCGGCCAAAATTTTATAAGCAAAAGACGAAGTTGACTACAAATGGGCGATAAATTTTTATAAACATCCTTTGTCTTTCGCTCAACAAATTTGATTAAAAAGAAGTATAGAAGCATTGTTGTACCTGGCCTAAGCCTAAAAGAAGCCTTCGTAAAACTTAAGACGAAAAGGAAGTTTGTGCAGGCAGGCACACACGATAGGATACTTTTGGGTATGAATAGAGATTTGATAACAACAAAGCTGAAAGCCTTTCAACTTTGTATTATGTAGAAGAAAAGTTTTAATAATGCTTTAATTAAATAACTTTGTTGGCTTCCTTGAAAATATTTCAAGGGTAGGCGGTGGAGGAAGATGAAAAGTCCGACGACGACGACAGTATTATGCGGGTGTGAAGCCTGCTAGTCTAGAACCTTTATAGGGTTGCTTTCTAATTCATTTATAAAAAAATACTAGTAATAAACTACGTATCAAATTACGTTAAAGGGGGAGTAAGAATTAGGGACTAACTTCTGAAAAAATTTTTACCAAAACAGCCTATATAGGGGTCAAATCATGCGAAAAATCGATTGCGCACATTCCCGAAGCGTGAAAATTCTTCTTTGACCCTGATTCAATAGATTTTTTCGACCTTTTTTTATTTATAATTATGAGAAATTTTCATTTAGTAAAAGGTCGAAAAAGCTATATTTTTCCTGAATCAGGGCCAAGGAAGCATTTTCACGCTTCGGGAATGCGCGCAATCGATTTTTCGCATGATTTTATCCTATATAGGCGTTTTAGCAAAAAAATTTTTTTTCGGAGTCTAATTCTTACCCTCCCCCCTTTTAAAATTTTTTAAAGAAACTACACCAACCTTGTAGTATTGTAGTTCGATTCTCCGCTTGATATATTTTTTTAAATTTTGACAGCAATTTCAACTTTTTGTAACGAAACAGTTGTTGGCCAATTTTGATACCTAAATTGTAAAACGTTGTATAAAATCAATTTTTAAATCATGTTTTGCCTGTAAAGTCGCGTAAAAATTTCTAAACGAAATATTAAAAATGTGATTTTTCGCTTCAATACACAAGTTTTTCCTGAATCAGGAAAGCGTTTATTCGCTTCAAAAATGTCAAATTCGGATTCCTCGCATGTTTTTATCCCCCCCCCTCCCCTCAAAAATAAAGCGCCAATCGGGCTGAGTTCGGATCCCGGCTCGAAATAAAAGTTGGGGGTTGATCGTGAGACCTTTGTCCCCCCTTACTTGTGCACCTATGCACCATAACAAAGTGGATAAGGAGGCCATTCCTCCGATCTGGCAAGTTAAGCAACTTTAAGACTGCCAGTTTCGATCCCACAAATTTTTTGCTTTTGGAAAAAAGTTTTTTGAAAATCGAAATTTTTGCCCCTGTGGGATTGAACCTAGAGATCTCAACGTTGCTTAACTTGCCAGATCGGACGAGCGACTTCCTTATCCAATTTGCCATAGTGAATCAACTTTTTTTCCACTAGAGCTGATACGGATATTTATTACCATTCATGTTAGTATTTCGATAAGTGCAAATTCGAATGCAGCTTATTTTTCCTCCAAAAAACTTGGATTGTAGCATAAAGCCGCTTGTATTTAATTAAGCAAGTGAGCACGAGGATCTACTTTTCAAATCGATCTTAATTATTGCTGATCCAGAGTAAGCGGGCTGAAATTCCGCATTATGCGGGATAAGCTATACTCATCTTTTGAAGATAATTAGATAAAAGCTATGCGCTTAGCCAGGTTTAGGATATTCATTAGCCTAAGCTGTTTTGAGCCAGACTTCAAAAATTTTGAGTAATATAAGGTTTAGAATTTTTTAGAATTTAACTACAACGGTTAGATAAGGGAACTATATCGCTAAATAATCACTCAAACATAATAAAAACCAAAAATACACGACACCGCGCGGGGTGGGGGGACAGTGACGTAGGTAGAAGGATCGGCTAGGGGGAGGCACTTCCCCAAAAAAGGCTGATTTTTCCCAAAAAGCATAAGGGGCACTAGGGGGTGAGGGACTTTTGGACCCTTACATATGCACAACGACACTTGCGCACCCGACTTTTGAGCACCCGATTTTTGCGCTCCGACATTGGCGCTCTATAATTGCGCAACGACATTTGCGCCCCAACATTTGCGCACCCGACATATGCGTGCTAGTAATTGTGCCTCGACATTTAAGCCCCGACATTTGTGCACCCAATATATGCGCGCAAATAATTGCGCCCCAATATTTGCGCCCAGACTTGTCTGTTTTTAAAATTTTGACCTTTTTGAAAGATATTTTACAAGTCGGGGCGCAATTATTAGTGTGCAGATGTTGGAGCGCAAATGTCGGGGCGCAAATGTGAAAGTGCAAATGTCAGGTGCGCATATGTGAGGGCGCAAAAGTACCCCACCCAGACCGGAGGCCCTTATGTGTAGGGATTTTTTTAAATTTTGACCCACTAGGTGGTCACCTGCCCCCCCCCCCCGCCACACCTCTGCCTACGCCACTACGGGGGGAGGCATTGTTAAATTACCCAAAATTTTCAAAAACTCAAACATGTGCTATAAAACGCCAGAATAGTGAAAGCCATACATACAAGTTGTAATAAAGATAGACAATCAAAAAGATTAGCCTATAACATACATTACGCTGGAAAATGGGGCAGAATGTGTTCGAAAATCGTGTGCATCTAACCTGTTGGTTTCGGCTGCTGCGCCAAAATCCGCAATATGAGCTTATAGTTTCGATAACGCCGGTCAAGCGGATTATGGCCCGAGAAAGCGGTCACAATGCTCGACGACAACGATCATTTGCAGGTATTTGGTGGAAATCGAGCGCCTATGAAACGACTACAACAATTTATTGAAATGAATGATGACCTATACACACACTCCTTTGACCAACCATTGGATTCGATTCAGGCGACGATCCTCTTCGACTACAGTTTCACAACTTCGACTCGTAACATTTTTCACACTTTCGATTTTAAATACGCTTTTAATCTCCATTTTTCAAATAAAAATATACGTGAAATTTGGGAAGAGAATAGAAATACTATTAATCAGACAGTGGCACAATTGAGGGGAGGGGTGCATGAATTTTTCCGTTTTTCGATTTTTGTGGAAGGGCTGAAAAATTGGCACATTTTATTTTTTTTCTAAAAATATTCCTATAGGGGTTTTCTATGCGGCGAATCGAATGAGCGTATTCCCGGTGCGTGAAAATGCTTCCTTGATTCAGGGTCAGTGTATTGAAGCGAAAATCAAAACTTTTAGTCTTTTATGTAAAAAATGGACGTTTCTGGGGTTGTTCAAATTTTTTTTCACGCATCACGAGACCCCAGAAACGTCCATTTTTTATATAAAAAACTAAAAGGTTTGATTTTCGCTTCAATACACCGACCCTGAATCAAGGTCAACGAAGCATTTTTACGCATTGCGACTGCGCGCATTCGATTCGCCACATAGAAAAACCTCTATGGGGTCATTTTTAGAAAAAATATATAAACTTTTTTCCGGATTTTGAGCCCTGTCATGTTGGCTCGCTAATTCTTAGTAGTACGAAAACTTCAACCCTGATCATTTCATATGCCTAAAACAAAAAATTTCATGCATTATTTTTTATTGATAAGTCTTATGTTTTACGTATATGATACAAGAAAATTTTTAACGGAACCTCTCGTTTTATGACCATCCTTGCCAGAAAAGCCTACATGCTACAAAGCTCCGGCGAAAAATTGATAAGCTGAAAACTGTGCTCTCCAACTATCTATCTGTCACATGAATTGAAACCGCAAGAAAACAAGGGCGTTGCACGCGCTAATTATCGCTAAAAGACGCTGCACCCAAAACCTTATTATGGCTTTATTATTTTGGCCATAACTAACAAGGAATAGTCGCGAAGTGTCCAGTTAGGGATTTTCAATATTTCGACACAAATAAATAGATAACATGAATATAAGACACGATATGTAAAAATTTCTTTCTTTCTCATACGAGGCTTGGGCTTGGATTTGGGCTGAGCTTGGGCTTAGGCTTAGGTTTGGGCTTACAAGGAATAGTCATAAAATGTCAGTCAGGGATTTTCAATATTCCGACGCAAATCGATAGATAACATGAATACAAGACACGATATGTAAAACTTTCTCTTCCACGAGGTTTAAGAAGTGCTTAAAAGAAATTATTCACTATATGCAAAAGTTAAGGACGAGGATGGGATTCGAACCCAGACCACTAGAGTCAACGGCGAAGGTGCTACCGAATGCGCCACTCGTGCTTCGAATCATTGTCTTACAACTTTTATTGTGTACTTTATACTTTATCTATCTTTTTTTACCAATAGCAACATAATAAAAAAAGGCCAAAAATTTATCTTATTCCTTCGCCTTTTGATTATATTGCTATTGGTAAAAAAAGATAGATAAAGTATAAAGTACACAATAAAGTTATAAGACGATGATTCGAAGCACGAGTGGTGCATTCGATAGCGCTTTCGCCTTTGACTCTGATGGTCTGGGTTCGAATCCCAGCTTCGTCCTTAACATTTTGCATATAGTGATTAGTGTTGTGCAGTTGTAAATTTACGTCAATTATGTAAAATATTCAAAATCAAATCGACTTAGATGGGATTCGAACCCGAAACCATTAGACTCGAATCCAGAGAGCACTACCACTGAGCCAAGTTCACGTTAAAACACTCAGGAGTCCATTTTTTTCGAAAAAATGCAATTTTTTAGGGTTTCCTGAGCTTTTTAGCGCCCCAAATAAACTTCACTAAACCCCTAGGCGTAATTTTTCACGAGGAATTATCCTGAGTGTTTTAACGCGAACTTGGCTCAGTGCTCCCCGGATTCGAGTCTAATGGTCTCGGGTTCGAATCCCATCTTCTGAGTCGATTTGATTTTGAATATTTTACATAATTTACGTAAATTGCACAATACTAATAGTGATTAAATTTACATGTAAATTTACGTAAATTACACAACACTAATGGTGATTAATTTCTTTTAAGCACTTCTTATGTTTCTGAAAACCTACCTTAAACTTCTTATGGGAAAGAAATTTTTACACAGCGTGTCTTATATTCATGTTATCTATCCGATTTGCGTCGAAACATTGAAAATCCCAGACTGACACTTCGCGAATATTCCTTATTCCTTAAGCATTGATGCTATAAAATTGGGAAAGAGTTCATGGCACACAAAAATATGAAGAGAAAAGTTTTGTAGTGTTTAGGAAAATGTGGAGCAAAAATTTCTTGATGGAAATACAAAGCTTTGTCTAGGATTAGACAAAAAGGCCGTGTGCTGCTGAAACGAAATTCAGCCTTGAAGCAAATTTCAAAAAAGCTTAACTGGGATTAGTTGCCGCATAAATTACTAGGCGCAGCATTTTCTGGAAGAGTGGCATTTCTTTTTCATGGAAAATTTTTGTTTTGGTCTTAAGCGTTCTCTAATCAGCTTTATGTTGTTGATGAACAAAAGCTTACTTTAGATCAAGAAAGGAAAAAAGAGAGTAGCTACAGAAGATATCTAAAAATGTCAGGAGTCCATATATGGACCCCCCCCCCCTCCAACGTAAATGACAGCTTCTCTGATCCAGAGAAGGTCTGTGTATTGAAGCGAAAAGTCGCAAAAATCGCATTTTTGTGACTTTTCGCTTCAATACACAGGCTTTCCCTGGATCAGGGAAGCGTTTTTTCGCTTTGAAAATGGCAAAAAATGGCATTTTTTGACAAAAAAACGCATTTTTGAGCAAAAATAGCAATTTTTGAGCATTTTTTGTGGTGAAAAAATGTCATTTTTTAGTGAAAATTGTGAAAATTTTTTGGAAAAGTGGACCCCCTATATCCACCTATCGTCCCCGACCTATGCCAAAGATCATAATTTCTAGAGAAAAATCTATTACATGCAATAAATTTTCGTTAGAACAATTGAGCACTGAGCTCACTCCAAATCAACCCTCCATTATACGTCGGACAAGACTCCAATCTAACGGTCATTTGAAAAAAGTTTTTCTCCATTACAACCTCCTCAATTTCCGATGTATACGGTAGCAAATAAGATGGACTGTGCGATGACCCCGTCCAATAGGTTCAACAACTCCATTATAACAGTCCGTTTGGACGAGAAAAACTCGAATTAATGCCAACCGAAATGAGCAGCGCAGAATCAACGGTACTATGCGACAGACTTTTTTTTCTCTCCCGGCACTGAGGTCATTCGAATGGGTTGGAAAGTAGGAGCGAAAAAGTTTTTTGCCCACACCGACAGTTTTCGCGATGGAGATGATGATCAGTGTATGGGAGAAGCCGGAGCCGAGCGAATCGGAAGAAGGCTGATTATTCAGAAAGAATATGGCTAGCATGATTTAATTGTGGGAACAAACAAGATTGGGATGTGAATTGACGAATCTGTGGGGTCGAAAGAGAAGGATCTTAAATAAACAAAACTTTGATTTTGTGATGGGATTGGATTGGATCAAAGTCGTGGCTCATCAGAATTAGTTAGTACTAATCTTGATTTTTCCGCCATACGACCACGCAGGGATGCATCAAAAAGCTATATAAGAATCTCACTACTACTACTAACTACAACAATTACTACTAATTACAAACTACAACTACTAACTGCAACTATTAACTACTACTACTAACTACAACTATTAACTACTACTACTACTAACTACAACTATTAACTACTACTAACTACAACTACTAGTTAGTACTAATCTTGATTTTTTTGTGTCCCGTTCTTGTTCGTTCCGTTATTGTGTTTGCCGGACCCATACGCTTTTTTCGGCCATTGGCCGATGACAGTGTGACACGTGCCAAAAGTGTGATGCAATAAATGTAGTTACGCCACTGCTCCCCCCCCTCATCTCGAAAAAATTATAGCTACGACACTGCTTATTTGAACTATCAATTCAAAAAAATTTCAATTTAAAAAAAGAAAATTGATACATCATTCAAATGAAACAATACAAATACCTAAAACAATAGTTTTCACCGTCGCAGCTTATCAAGAACAGGTTATAACTTAAGGCGTGAAGAGAAACTTTTTTCTCAACTTTCAAAGACAAAGCAGAAGAAATTGCGCTGTTGTAAAATTCTCGCTACTATTTCCGCCGTTTGGTTTTCAAGCGTAATAATATTATGGCTTTTTGACAAATTGTTCCCACCGTTTTTTAAACTTCCGAGAGAAACAAAAAAAGTTTTTGTTTATGTTTTTCAGCTTGCAATTCGTGTTCAGCGTCAAATTTCTGCCTAGACAACCCCCTCGGTATAGCAGATCATTTGAGTGTTAGTATGGTTAAACTTTGTCGAAACTTTCGCGGATTTGATGGTCTTTTGCCAAGTGTTTCAATAAACACGGTTTTATTGAAATTCAGACAATTTTCAAAGCTCCGTTTAGTCACACCCTCCGGGGGATGACTAAACGGAATTTGGGGAGGGGTGACTAAACAAGCTTCGACTGTAGTACCAAACTTTTTTTTGAAATTGCAATAAAAAGTTGCCTGAATTTCAGTAAATCGTGTTTATTGAAACGATTGGAAAAAGATCATAAGAGATTCGTGCTTCGGTAAAGTTTCAACAAACAAAGTTTAGATTTTTTTTGGAATCACCGACCTTTAATAATTTTGCGGTTTTTCTTTTGAAAGGCGTTTATTTCGACGAAACACAAGAACGCCTTGACGCTAATCGCCGAAGGTGTCACTGCCAAGCGTTTTCTGCGGAAGTTGAAATCAAAATAAACTTTTGACCTAGAGGGCAACTCGTTAGGAAAAAATTAATGCGCAAGAATGTGAACTTCTTTATTGATCGTAAGGCGCAATTAATTGATACATTATCAGACGTAGAATTTTTGTGGAAAGAATTAAAGGACTAGTCCACTTTTGAACAAATTTTTTATAAGAAAGTTTACGTTGTGGTAATCAAAGTAATTTCTAATTGGTTAAAGGGCCAGTCTAGTGGGGAAAAAAGTTGCACTTTTTGTTGATATTCGGAAAGTTGATGAAAAATGGAGCATTTTTTGTTTTTACGGCATGTTCTGAATCGTTGTAATTTTCGAGATAATTGCGTTTGAAATTTTGAATTTGTTACAAGCTCTTCGTTGTAATACACAAACTTTTTTGAATTTTTTGCGGAAAAATCGATTTTTTAAATTTTCATAAAATGAACATTGTAGCAATTTTTTATAGCTAAATGAGACGAACAAAATGACACCAAAATTATCCAATTTGAAAATTGTTTTGGGTTATTGAAACGAAAACACGAATCAGAATTTTCCGGATCCCCTATTGTGGTCCCCCTATTGTGTAATAGCTCCAAAACTTCTCAAGTTATATTTGGAGAAAATACCATACTAAAAATACCATTAAAAAAACAAAAAACTTCAATAAGTGCCATTAATTCAAGCACCGAGATGGAAAATTGAAACTATAACCATAATAGTCGAAGGCGTCGAAAAGCTAAGAACCCAGGCGGCACTTAAATTCTCCACGAATATATTGCCTTTGAAATCAAGCCTGTTTGTCAACTTGAAAAGCCACCACTGGCGGGATGGAAGAACCATTCCGGGATCTAAGGCGAGAACAACTCAAGAAACCTTATCGACTTGAGTGTTTACTTTGTGAAACCGAAAACGGCTTTGCCGAATATGAAACTCCACTATGTGGGACATTCTCACAGATGGTGTAATATTAGAAAAAAGTTTATACAAGTTTAAAAGGCATAGTACAAAATAAATATTAACTTCAATTCTTCGGCTGTTTAACTTTTCAGAGCAACATTTCAGTAAAATGAGAGAATCATGAAAATTAACGTTTCGGCCAATTTTTTTGTTTTGAACGATGCAAGTCATAGGTCGACAAGGTGGGGGGAGGGGTCAGGGAAGTGTTGAATTCAGGGTCAGGGAAGTGTTGAAAATGCGCACAATCGATTCCCCGCATAGGGTCATTTTTGAAAAAAAATTTTGGGTCGAAAAAACATGAAAAATCGCCCAAATTCTGGTTTTTTATACACTCTGTAATGTTTTAAGCTAAAAAATCGAAACATAGCATTTAAACATTTTTTTAATATATAAAATCTTATGTCGATAGTAGTGTTCGATCCCGAGTTCGGGATTGACCTATTGGCTGGGACGGGATTTTTCGGGATGGGCTATGGCGGGATTTTCGGGATCCGGGACGGGACGGGATCGATTCTCAGGATTTTCGGGACGGGACGGGATTTGAAAAAAAATTTACCTTGGTCCCCCTTCAGTTTTTTCGAAAGTTTTTGAAAAAAACATAAAGGGGGACCAAGGTTATTTTTTTCAATTTTTCAAAATTTGATTAAAAAAATCACGCTCCGTCGGGACGGGATCGAGTTTCGCTCAAAAATTTCGGGACGGGATGCCAAAAATCCCGGGATTTTCGGGACGGGATCGATCACTAGTCGACAGTAACCTAATTTGCCTTCTGGCGACAAAAATGGACTTATTTTCGATTTTTGTAATGGTAATAGTGTTCTTAAAGTACCCCGTATCACTCGAACCATATGCTAAAAATCAATATGGCTTCCAAAGCACGTACATTTCTTCATTTTTTTAATTTCTAAAAACGATTCTATCTTATCTCGTGTTGAAATCAAGCGTAAACTTACCGATAGAATGCGCGACATATGGCTCAATTTCAACGCCAATGCTAAAAATGTTTATCTTGAGATTAGGAGACTATTCAAGATTAAAGCAGATGGTAGTTGCAAAGAAAACAAATACTAAATAATTTTTTAAAAAAGCTCAAAAGCATTTAATCAATTTTTAAACTTAAAGGGGGTGCAGATCAATCTCCGACAAAAAAATTTTTCTACATATAGCTCGCCTCCTCTAGTTTCAGCAATCTGGCGTTCAGAATATTTCTTTGTTATTGTTATATGTTGTTTGTTAAAAAAATTCAAAGTGATCGGAAACTTTTAGATCACCCTGTATAGGGGAATTTTCCGGAAAATGGACAAAATGCGTGTTAATATAGCCGAATTTTCTTAAAACGACATGCGGAACTTCCACAACGGTCGATTTTTTCCACTTTCCCGTGATCAAAAACAAAAAATTCCTTCATATTCGAGTTCCCCATATCAAAAAATCCCTGGATACAAAAAATCAGTTGGAAAAATTTTTAAGATTCGATTTTTTTTAACCCCTTGATCTCCCCTTACAGTATTTTTACTGTAAGGGGGGACCAAGGGATTTAAAAAAATCGAATTTTAAAATTTTTTCCAGCTGATTTTTTGTATCCAGAGGGGTTATTTCGATATGGGGAACGCGAATATGAAGGCATTTTTTGTTTTTGATCACGAGAAAGTGGAAAAAATCGACCGTTGTGTGTGGAAGTTCCGTTGTGGAAATTCCTAGAGCCGGCCCAAACGTGTTTTTGGATTTTTTGATTGATTGAAAATTTTTATGTTTTTTCTCAATTTTAACTTTTTTTACATGTCACACAGACTAGCATGACTCAGTCAGACTATTTCGCTAGAACGTCCAAACCACCAAAATTATACATGAGATGAGGGAAAACACATCTAAAACAATTCAAAAAATACCAATAATACAAAGAAAACTTGAGAACGATAGTACAAAAATAGAGGAAAAATGAAGGCTACTCTTTCCTGCGGTTAAATAAAACTTTCAAATTCGATTTTCCCATTAGAGACCGGAAACCGGGGCCCCGGTTTTTCCGGGGATCCCCATTTTTGACTACCAAAATAATTTTTTCAGGGAAAGTGATGTTCTACAAAGTTGTTACCCATAAAATTTCGGGTTG
>JAQGCP010000510.1:0-16371 GCA_034699885.1 Acrobeloides thornei | reverse complement strand
ACCGCAAGTTTTGTTATTGGACAACCAAGAATATAAGTATACGTTGAGGAAAGATGCTCGAAAAGCTAAATTTTGTTCAAATTCTACATTGTACACATTTCAAAAGTACCTGTCTAAATAAAATAGGTCGGTTCATAACTAAAAGATCAGTCACACAAACAAAACTAAAGTCCATATGACAACAATTTTCACTGCCATGCTTTTATTTATATGAGTTTGAGTGCTTGTTGATCAAAATAAATTTACAAAAAGTAAGAGGAAGTAATCAAGACTCAACACGTGCATTTTTAAACTTCTAACAGTGCTGACAAATCTTTGTTTACAACTTTCTAGCATTTTGGCAAAATGCGTGCATTTGATAAAGTTAGATTTTTGGAAAGTGGGCTGGTTTAACAAGGATATATAAACTAGACTCTATTTTGTGCTGGATTATCGATCGATTAAATAAAGTATAAGACTAAAGAATGAGAAAATTTTGGCGAGAAGAAGGATAAGGCAAGTCAGTTTTTGTGTGTTTTCTTCATTTGTTTAAGTTGCACTGTTAAAAAATTAACAAGTTTTAATGCAATTTTGAGGAGTTTACTTATTTTTAGGTTGAGCTCCGGTTTAAAATTTGGATTAAAAACATCAATTTGCAAAAAAATTTTCACCAAATTTTCTATTTAAAAAACCAGTCCACTCAGAAAAAAACATTGTGAAAAAGTTATATATTCGGAAATTTCATGAAAAATAAAGCATTTTCTGTTTCTATGATAACCTCTGAATCGTTATCGTTGCCGAGATAATCGTGTTTGAAGTTGGCAATTTTTGAATTCTGTGTATTGTAACGAAAACATGAAAAAAATTCCGTCACTAAATAACACCAAACGCATAGTCCATAGTCCTTTGCCAATAAGAATTTATGTTGCTGTTAAAAAAATCGAAATCAAAGCCTAAAAATCAAGTTTTTTGTGAAACTTACGTTTGAATAACCACTATATCCAAATCCATTACACATCATAGTTGAATAAATTTTTGTTGTTCCATGAACTTCGCCTTGATTATTGATAGTGAACCAAGTTTCCGTGGTATTGAGTGCATCAACTCGTTCAGGGTCTTTGTATCCGGTTAAAATGATCATACTTGCTTAGGTTGGACCTAAAAAAATGTTTAGAAATTTGGTCAAAGGTGCTGATAGGGTGTAAAGAGGGATTTAATCATATGTGGGCAAGGAGGAGCAGGGGTCGAAAAGGGGCCGGCCCCTCAGGAACCAGGCTCTAGGGGCCGGCCCAGCCCGCAAATTTGGAGGCCTGAAACGTTGATCTGTTAAAGTTATAGCGATTTTTAGAATTGATTTTCCAATTAATTCGTTGATAGTAAATTTACGTATTTTACGTAAATTTACATGCTTTTACGTAAATTGCACAACACTAACCCCAAAAGCCTCCTAAGACTCTCGCCGGCCCCGTGGACCTTGGCCCCAGGAGGCTGGCCCTCGGAGTTTTCGGGGCCGGCCTCTTTTCGATCCCTGGGAGAAACTGTCTCCTCAATTTGTCGTATTGGCAAAAATTTAAAGGAAAAATAGGGACCCAATTCGTATTTTTGCAGAGAAAACTCTTAAAAATGCGAAATCAATTTGTATTTTGGGTCCAGTCCCCTCCTTGCCCACGTATAGATGTAATCCTGGCGTTTAAGCAAAAACAGGTTTTTGCTTTTTTTCTTCTTCGAAAATTGCCATTTTTAAGATGAAAATACCCTGGGAATGAAGATTTTTAGTGAAAAAATGATGAAAAATTTGATATTCTTTGTGAATTTGGTCATTTTTTGGTGGAAAATTGAATGGGGGACCAATAATTTTTGAAAAATTTGACAAAAACATAGAGGGACTATTAGAAAAATTTACATTTTTTCATTATTTGACCCTTGACTCCGTCACGTTGAATGTTACCTATTTCAGGACTAGAAGTAAACGAGAGTATGACCTCTCTAGTTCTGAAATAAGAACTTTAAGATAGTCAGTAAAGCATTTATAAAAATGATGAGTGTTGTTTTTTTCTAACCCGTTTAAAGGAAGTTTCAAAAAAGCACTTTTCGATAATTTTTGATCTCTTTAGAATATTTTGTTGACCAAAAATTTGAGTCAACAACATTAATACAGGTTTTTGCGTCGTGTTAAGTAAATGCGAACTGATTTACCAATCATGTGAAATTTTCAACAATTTGCTTTAGATAAAAAATATTTTTATGTTTGCTATCGATAATTAAGCATGATGTCATTAATGTTGCTCAAAAGGTAAAAAAGGAAAGTTTACCGAGTTTTGTTGAAGTTTACCAAAGTTTCGGTAAACCTTCAATGAGCACAAGACTAACAAAAAGTATTTAAGTGAGTAGGCGATACAAAAGGAACACGAGCAAAGAATTTTTCAACCGCGAGATTATTTTTAACTTGTTTATCAACCAATAGTTAGTTCAATTTACACGTTGCTGAACAATTTTCGTACAATATTTTTAGTTTAGCAGAATAAAGATGAAATTGACTGTCACGCTTTTAATAGGTTTGTATTTTATTAAAATTTGTACAAAAATTTCAAATTTGTAGAGCACTACAAATTATTGGTTGTTGGCGGCGGAGCAGGAGGATGTGCTATCGCTTCAAAATTTGTTAAAGCATTACCCAAAGGGTCATTGGCAGTGGTTGATCCGGCGAAAGTAAATTTTTTTGACAATATTTAAGAAATACTTTCTCGAGCATTCAAAGATTGCCTTAAATGGTTTGAGCGGACACCAAATTGAAATTTATAAAGTGAATGGGAAAGTTTTTAAAAGTAATTCGAGTCAAATTTCGTGCCTCAACAAATACAAAATCTGGTCTAGAGTTCAAAAACTCGATTTTACGTTGATTTTTTTTAACCTATCTAAAACACCATTTTTTCGGCCAAAAAATAAAAAATGATCAGTAAAAATTCCTCTTTCTTTTAAAAATAAATTTTCGAGGTCCGTTCAAAAGTTCAGTGGTCCTTTAAGAATTGAAAATTTTAGTTCCATTATTATCAATCAGGGTTCACGCTAGTTGGCAGGGGTTTAATGAAAAAGCAAGATCTTACAAAGAATGAAAGTGATGTTATTCCTATTGGAGCTGTTTGGATAAATGATGGCGTCAATAAATTTATCCCTGATAAGAATTTGATTATTTTGAAGTAAGGGTAGTGGCATGGGCAGTCCCGTGTGCAGCGATATTATTCCTAGTGGTGCGATTTGGATAAATGATGGCGTCAAACAATTTTTTCCTGATAAAAATTTTATTATTTTGAAGTAAGGACAGTGGCATAGCCAGTTCTGTGTGCAGAGAGTGGGAGACGCACCGGGGCACATACCCCCAAGCATGTAATTTCTTAGAAAAAATTGAAAAACCTAAGAAACAAGAGGTTTTTCGCCTTGGTTTTTCCCCTTTAGGTTTTTTGCCTTAGTGCCAGTGTTGGCCGCGACGCCATCGTAACGTCGCGATGACGTCACGACGCCGTCATGAAGCCGCAACGCCGTATGTTATCATGACGCTGATAGGCGTCGTGACGTCATGACGGCATTCCGGCGTCATGACGGCATCATGGCGTGAGAAAAAATTATGTAGGAAAAAATTAATTGTGTAAGAGAGCGTAACCGGAACCGAACGATTTTTCAGTTCGGGCCATCATTTCTTGGTCGCCTCCCCAAATTGGGGTCTGGCTACATGCCTGAGTATAGACAAAAAGAGGAGGTGGAGGACCCCTTATTCCAAGGAGAAAAAAATTAAAAAATCAAGATTTTTTGTCGATTTAAAATTTTTTTAAATGTCTATTTTTTTCAACTTTTCTAATAAAAATGACATTTGTCACCAAAAATCGTCAAATAAAGGCTATTTTTTGCGGCAAAAATTGAATTTTTTCAAAAATGCCATTTTTTAGTTATTTTTAACCAAAATATTGGGTCGTTCAGAAAGTAATCGACTTTTGCAGATTCCATTTAAACTTTATAAAAATGACCAATTTGGGGGGGGGGGTTTCATGCGAGGAATCGATTGCGCGTATTGCTCAGCCGTGAAAATGCTTCCCTGATTGTGATTCAGGGAAAGTGGTGGGTGTATTGAAGCGAAAATGATCAAAAGTTTGGTATTTCGTCGGAAAAACGGCTGTTTAGGGTTTTCTAGAGAAGAATCAATTCTAGAGAGCGCATATTTTTGAGACATGAAAAAAATTCCTTAATGCTGATTTAAGCGATTTTCGTTATGAAGCCTTTTTATAGAGTATACCCTTCGTATGAGTAACTTCCAGCGATTAAAATCAAAAAATTCCTTCAGATTCGAGTTCCCCATGGCAAAAATCCCTGAATACAAAAATTCGTGTGATTTGGAAAATTTGTTTGAAAATTCGATTTTTTATCCCTTAGTCCCCCAAGGGAATATTTTGAAAAAATAAAAAAAAGTTTTCGAGGTTCATCAATGCGCGCCACCGATTCCTCGTATAGAAGACCCCCATAGGGGTCATTTTTATGAAAATTGGATGGAAATTGCAAAAGCCGGTTACTTTCGGAACGACCCAATATTTTTAGTGATGGTTGCGAAATTGCGTACGATTTTGTTGTGATTGCAACAGGACTAGAATTACGATATGACCTGGTAATTTGAGTGGCCTTTTTTATATTTTGATCATTTTCCATTTTAGATTGAAGGCTTTCCTACAGCCTTGGATACCCCGGGAATTTCCTCCATTTACCATCCACAATATGTCGAAAAAACTTATAAAGAGCTCCAAAATTTCAAAGGAGGAACTACGATTTTTACGTAAACTTAAAGCATAAATTTTTACAATAAATATAAATGTTAGCTACCCGAATACCCCTATCAATTGTGCTGGTGCTCCACAAAAGATATGTTATCTATCTGAAGAGTATTTTAGAGAGGTAGAAAATGAAAGTTTTAGGCTGTGCACTAAACGTCTCGACCAACTGGTCGATACATTTAGCGCGTAGCTAAAACTTTTAAACGCGGCGCTAAACGTCTCGAATTCGTGACTCAAGTCGAGACGGTATCCCGATCTCGTTTGAATAAGTTGGAGTATTGATACGAAAATCCTGAATTTTTCATTTTTTAAAATACGCTTAATTATTGGATGTATTTAAAAAACAAAGACGGCATTCTTTATAGCTCGATGAGACGAACAAAATTCTGATTCAGGCTTTTCGTTTCAATAATCCAAAACAATTATCAAATTAGATCAATGTGGTGTCATTTTGTTCTTCTCGTCGAGCTATAAAGAATGTCGTCTTTGTTTTTTAAATACATCCAATAATTAAGCGTATTTAAAAAAATAAAAATTCAAGATTTTCGTGTCAATACTCCAACTAATTCAAACGAGGTCGAGACGCCGTCTCAACTTGTGTCACGAATTCGAGATGCAAGTTGAGACGTTTAGCGTCTCGACTTATAGTCCTTTTTTCATCAAAGATTTTTTTCTTCTATAAAATTTTTGTCAAAAAGTTGTCAAAAAATTGTCAAAATGTTGTCGAAAAGTTGTCAAAATCAAACAAATTACTTAAGAACTTTTTTTGACAACATTTTGACAACTTTTCGACAACATTTTGACAACTTTTTTGACATGCTTGAGCGCACCCTCAAAAAATTTTAATTTTTTCGTTTCAATAAATAATTCTTCTTTTAATTCCTGATTCAATAGGAAAAATTTTATAGAAGAAAAAAATCTTTGACGAAAAAAAGGACTATAGTTGTAAGTCGAGACGTTTAGCGCGCAGCCTTATAAAACATAGATAATTTTTTAGACCGGGATAAGAGACAAAACTAAAGTGATCTATGTAACTTCACTTCCAAAAATTTTCAGTGTTGAAAAATATGCAAAGGAATTGGACAAAATTGCTCAAGCAAGGAATATTATTGTTTACAATAGACAAGCGCTGAAAAAAGTTGATACGAATTCGAAAACTGCCACTTTTGACATTTTAGATGAAAATAGTCAACCGACCGGAAAAGAACAGAGTTTACAAGTAAGGCGGTTTTAAAAAAGAGATTTTGTAAAAAAAACTTAATGGGGGTAACCCAGAGACGCTAAGAATATTTGTTCCAAAATCAGAAAATCTGACTTCAAAAATCATATTTTAGGAGCAAAAATTAGTAAAATGCCAATTTTCCATTATACCCTAAAACATTAAACGCGCTATGTGTGTCTGTTTGTGCTATCTCCGTCACCTTAAGTTTAATTCCATCTCGGCCTATACCTATCGATAGGGCTTGATGAGAGAAGAAAAATGGCATCAAGATCATGGGGGTACCCTTCAAAAATATTTTTTAGCCCCATATCATGTTTAACGGAAGGCTTATCATTGCAAATTAATGTTAACAAACTGGGTGGTGAAAACACTCGGCTCTTAAAATGTTCCTTAGGTTTGAAGCGCTCGTAAGCACTCGCAAGCTCTTGAAAGCGCTCAGAAGAGCTCGAAGCACTCGTAGGCGCTGGTGAAGGGATCGGAAGTATTTGAAGGCACTTGGAAGCGCTCGGAAGAACTCGTATGCTCTCGGAGGTTGAAAGCGCTTTTAAGTACTCGGAAGCAATCGAATCAGGGCGGAGATCTTGTTTGGGGCGCACTTATCGATCGGATCGGAAAATCTCCTCTCCCTCCGAGCGTGATAGCTCTTCGTCTCCCAGTTTATTTCTTATAAATTTGACAAAATTTCGCATTTCAAAAATCAGATTTGACATCTCAAAATCAGCACTTTTCTGAAAAATCAGCAGACTTGGCACCCCTGGGGCCTGTTGCACAAAATGAAAAGTGCAAAGTGAAACAGTTAATGCACTAAAAAACTGTAAAGTGCAAACTTTACACTTTTCATTTTTCACTTTACACTTTTTCAGTGAAAAAAGTGACGAGCAATCTTTGACCCGTCACTTTTTTTACTGAAAAAGTGAAAAGTGTAAAGTTTGCACTTTACAGTTTTTTAGTGCATTAATTGCTTCACTTTGCACTTTTGATTTTGTGCAACAGGCCTCTGGGGTAACCTTTACGGCCAAATCTACAAGAAAAATTTTTGCGCAAATTTAAAAAAAGACTTTCTAGGAGTAATTTTATGCGAGAAATTGATTGCGCGCATTACTGAAGCTTGAATATGCTTTCTTGACCATGATTCAGGGAAGATAATATTTTTTTAACAATAAGAAAACACTTATAACAAATCAATATTTTCCTTGAAACAGGGTCAGGAAAGCATTTTCAATCTTCGGAAGTGCGCGCAATTTCTCGTATCGAAATTACCCTAAAAGAGCCTTTTCTACAAAAATTTGCGAAAAAATTTTTTTCGGAGATCTGGCTGTAAAGGTTACTTTAAAAAATTTTTTCCAAAAATTTCACACAGACCCTTGGGGGTGGGTCAAAAAGCGTTTTTCATTTAATCTTTTTAGTACGATTTCCTCCATGTGGCACCACCCTGTTCCCCAATAGAGGCTTTAAGAAAAGCTGCTGCAGAGAAAAGTCCGTTAACAGATGAAAAAGGTTGGGTTAATGTGGATCCAAAGACTTTACAAGGAGTTGATTATAAGTATACAAATTTTTTGTTGGCTCTTAACATTCCAGTATGGCTCATCTAAACCTGTTATTACTAATGATTACTCACTGCCCTATCCAATTAGGCTGCGGGGTAAATATCTCGACCAATGTCTCGACCTACAAATAAGTCGAGAAGTTAAATGTTTCAAAATGAGTCTCGAATTGTTCGAGACGTTAAATGTCTCGAATTCGAGACAATTCGAAACGAATTATAAATAATTCGAGACGTTATTAGTCTTGAACTGATTTAACGCCGCATTTAATGTCGCGAATAGCTGGTCGAGATATTTACCGAGCAGCCTCACTGAATCAGGGAGCGTTTTTCGCTTCGAAGATGTTAAATTAGGATTCCCCGCATGTTTTTACCCCTAGAAGTGCCATTTGAAGAAAAAATTTTCGAAAAATTTTCATATGAGTGCTCACTATTGTGTAGTAGCTCCCGATTCTTGTATCAACACCATAAAATTTTTAGAAAATGATAAAATTCTTAATATTCTTCTCGAGTTTAATATGTTTCCTACCTTCCGTGTTTGGCTCTATTTGTCCTCTAGCTGATGATTTCGTCTGCAATAACCAAACGAAGCATGAATGTCTATGTGTACCTCCGGTAACAACACTGGTATTTAGTTTTTTGTACAAAAAAGTCAGAAACGGCTTTTTCAGAATCCCATCCGACTAGTCAATCGCGTCCTAAGTGATCAAAAATATTGCAATGAAATTGTTGACACTGAAGATGAAAAATTTAATGCTATTTCGATTACATTTAACCTCGAAGAGGAGTCAGATAAAAATGTTCATGATAAAAATGATTCAGGTGAAAATGATGAGGAAGACGAAGTTAATGAAGAAGATCTCCGCGAAAAAATTGCAAAAGCGATGAAAATTGATGAGGTAGGAATATTGGTTTGCTCGATAATCAGAGTGTATAAAAAAACCGGAATTTGAGCGATTTTTCATTTTTTTGACCCGAAATTTTTTTCAAAAATGACCCTATTAGGACTAATTTTAGGCGGGGAATCGATTGCGCGCATTTCCAACGCTTCCCCAATCCTGAATCAGGGAATTGAAGTGATTGTATTGAAGCGAAAATCAAAATTTTTTAGATTTTTTGCCTGAAAATGACTTCCTGGGGGTAAATTTATGCGGGGAATCGATTGCGCGCATTTCCGAAGCTTGAAAACGCTTCAAAGAAAAATTGATGTATTATAGCAAAAATTGGTCATTGCTTCAATATACACACCCCGATTCACTGAATCAAGGAAGCGTTTTCAAGCTTCAGGAATGCGCGCAATCGATTCCCACATAAATTTACCTCCAAAAAAATCATTTTCAGGCAGAAAATCTAAAAAATTTTGATTTTCGCTTCAATAAACACACTCTGATTCCCTGATCCAGGGAATCGGAGTAGGCTATGCCCCTATCGATCTGTGTGCCAGTACATCAACTTTCCTGGCTCAAATTCGAAAAATAACAACGAGATTCGATTCAATTTGTGACACAATTTTTGGTCACACTTTGTCACATCTTGGGGGTCTTGCTTGAGGGCCTTCATTTTCAGCTTTGTCTCTAAGTCACCAAGGGGGTACAGTACCCCCCCCCCCCCTACCACTCATCCTCGGGCCTCCCGCCTTTATAGCCATTCATCCATCATGAAGATTCATGTACCCACCTCCAATTCATTCATCATATACAATTTTGAAAATTTTAATTTTTATAAGTACTAATTTTTATCATGTACCTCCTCCCCGTATCCCATGAAAGGCCATTCATCCATCCATCCTGAGGGTCAGTGTTTCCCTCCTCTCCCCTCCCCCCCCCTACTGGTAAACTATGCTTGTCTCTTTGTCTGAGGGATAGATTTAAAAAAATCGTATAATTCAATTTTAGGAAAGAGTAGTACTCATCCAGATAGAATGCATTGACGATGATGCAAATCTAACCGTCAAATTTGTTGTATTAAAGCCTGAAGAAGAACTTGCAAAACTTCGAGAATCCGATGATGACGACTCCGATGAAGATGATGACCAACAAGTTAATTTAAAAAAGAACCAAAAGAAGGGTAAAGATGACGATGACGAAGTTAACGTTCCAAGATCAAAATATGGCAAACAGCAAGTTGAAGTCGATACTCACAAGACAAATAAAAATGGCAAGAAACAGGAAGATGACGACGATGATGATGACAAGGCTGGTAAGGATGGTGATGATGATGATGAAGAAGAAGACGAAGATGAAGATGATGAATTTGATCCATATGAGCCGGCACATCTAGAAGATGCTAAAAAGATGATACGCAACGCGACAAAGATCAGAAAAGGATCTACTTTAGCTGATTTGAAAGTTTTGAAAATCGAGGATGTATGTTTTTATATTTAGCGCTAGGGGTATATCATTGGACATATAACAGTGGACAAAGATCGACCAGGGCTGAGTTCCGGCCAATTAGACTTTTAGTTAGCAAATATTTTGATAAGAGTCGAAATTAGGACACCTTGCTCATTCCACCAGCCAACGTTTTTTCTATCAAATTTTAGTCAAAAAATCGAATTTTGGCGAAAAATCAAATTTTTTGCAAATTTGAATTTTTTGAAAATTTGGAATTTTTAAAAAAATTGAATTTTTCAAACGTTTCGTCCGCAAGTTTCCGTCCGCAAATGTCCGTCCGCAAGTTTCTGTCCGCAAATGTCCGTCCGCAAGTATCCGTCCGCAAATGTTCGTCCGCATTTTTTACATCTATTCACTGTTAAAAATTTCCCTGATTTCATGCCCCTTGCCGAGAAGTGGTGAGTCATTTTTAACCAAAAAATTTTTAGGTCCGCGAAGTCTCGTCATTTGAACCCCCTGTCAGTAATACGGTTATTCTCATTGGAGTAATTGCATTACTTATTGGCGTGGCTTTAGTTGCCCTTCTCGGCTGCTATATTAGTTTCAAGAAATGTCGAAAACACAGTGGATATAGTGATACCCTTCAAAGACCATAAATTTTTTTCTCCATATCTACAGGGTGTCTGTCTCCCCAAAAACCAAATTTTTGTGATTTTTCATATTTTCAAACGTTCACTAAAATAATCATTTAAAAAAAGGTTAATTCCAAGTCAAAGGAACGTTTTCAATGTTTGGCAATAGGTTTATCGCATAAAAAAATCCTAAGGGTTATTTTGTGAAAATTAAAAAAAACTTGAAAATTGATAAAATTCACAAAAATCTGATTTGTTGGGGATCACAGTTGCACAACCCCGGTACCCCCGGTAAAATTCGACCGAGGGGGGGGGTAGGGAGGGGGTGGGTTATGAGGTGGGGAGGGGGTAGGTCATCGGTCCCGGCACCGGGAACCGATTTTTTTTAGAAGGTCTAAAAAAAGGTCTCCAAACTGCGGAGGTGGGTCATAAAAACAAAAATTTTGGACTGGGGTCTGTGCAATTGTGTTAGGGACACCCTGCAATTTTTTAATCAAATTTTTTATACTTTTGTTAGATATAGTCTGTTTCACCCGGAGGTTTAATCAAAGTTCCTCGAGTGGTGTAATGAGCGATCCCGTCCGATCTGGCAAGTTAAGCAACGTTGGGCCCGCATGTTCAATCCTCGGACCTAATTTTAGCGATTCAAAAAAGTTGTTCAATAAACTCCTATAAAATTGCATGAAAACAATTTTGCCTATTTTTCAATTTTGGGGAACTTTTGATTAAAACTCCGGGTGAAACAGACTATAATTATTAGTTATATGTAGCATAATATATAGAGAGGCTCAATCAGTGCTGTAGCTGGGAGGGGGGATGTTTTCCCCTCCAGGTGAAAAACCTGTGTTCACTTGGGTCTGCCCATGTATGGTATTGAAGCGAGAATAAAAAAATCAACTTTTTACATGAAAATCGACTTTTTTCGATTTTCGCTTCAATACACTAACTTTCCGACCATAAATCCGAGTAAGAAAAACATTTTCACGCCTCGGGAATGCGCGAAATAGGCGTGTTCTATTCAGAAAAACCATAAGTGTGTTCTATCCAGCAAAACTTATTCAGTTTTTTCCGAGCTAAATTGCAATAGTCGAAAAATCCTGGATACGGCCCTGGGCCACTCTCTCTCACTCTCTTATAAATAAAATTTTATTCGAATTTCGTTATGCATTTTCATGAAAAACCATCAATATATCACAATTATGAATGAAAATAATAGAAAATTAAATTATACAAAAGAAACAATGGAAACTACTTGAAAGATTTTTTCGCTGCGTCATAAGTTATATCAAATGGAAATTTTTGGCCAACTTTTTTTTCCTAAATTTTCAATCAAAAAGGTTGCTATTTTATGTTGTAGACAAGTTGGCAAAAATTTCAAAAAATTGAAAGGCCTAATATGAAATTCAAAGGCAAAATATGAAATTGAACCATTTTTTAAAACTCTTGAAAAGTATGAAAAGGATTTATTAACAAATTTCTGTTGAAAATATATGATCAAACATATTTTGGTCTTTAAATGTGTTAATAATAAATAAGTGAAGAAAAAAACATATAAAAAATCGTCCATTACACACTCAAAAATAAAGGAATTTTACAGGATGGCGCAAAAAAAGTTCCGCTTTACCATTTTTTTGGACCCAAAATTATTTTTTTTTAAATGGCCTATTAGGAGTAATTTGATGCAGGGAATCGGTTGCGTGCATTCTCGAAATTTGAAAATGCTTCCCTGTCCCTGATTCAGGGTTAATGTATTGAAGCAAAAAAAACTAATCAAATTAATTTTCGCTTCAATACTCTGAACCTGAACCAGGGTCAGTGAATCATTTTCAAGCTTCGGAAATACGCGCAATCGATTCCCCGCATCGAATTACCTCTAATAGGATCATTTTTAAGAAAATAATTTTTGGGTCCGAAAATCATGAAAAAATAGTAAAGTGAAACTTTTTTGCGTCACCCTATACATTCTTGTTAATTGTATTGGAATGATTACTCAATTTAGAGTGCGGTTATGGATATTTTTTGGACTTAAATTACCAGCCTACTTTTAGGAAAATAATTTCATAAGAAAAAAGTATAAAATTCTGATTAGTGGATATCATTTAAACCCAAGTTACATTATTTTACAATAAATTTATGGCTATGTCGAGATTTGCATAGAATGTTTAGATTTTGTCAACAAACGCATTTTTAAATTTTTGTTATATTAAAAAATCTCGAAACCTATAGTAATAGGATGACCGCACATGCATTTCGAAGATTTCGAAGAATGAATGCATAAACTCAATAATAGGTCCAGAAGTGTGTTTTGTTCATTCTGCAGATTGGATATGGCATTTTGTTCAAAAATAGATTATGCAGAATTGGATTTTGAAAAAATTGGCATTTTATTTTAAATTCGATTCTGCAGAGTGGATTTTTTATGTCACCCAAGAGGCTCCAGAAATGGTAGTATAACTTTTCGTACAATTGTGGTTCGTACAAACTTTTCGTACAATTGTCCTGTACAATTATTTTTCTTCGAACTTTTCGTACGGGAAAGTATGGCCAAAAGTGGCGACAAATTTTCAAAAGGGTGTGTAGCTCGAAGTCTTTGTCCGATTTTCATGATCGACCCCTCAAACGATTCCTCTCGATGCTAGCAACAATTCTACGTTCCGCTTTTTTTTAAAAATTTTTTTACATGATGGCCCCTTATGATTTTTTGGGTTTTTTGTAGGTTCATTTACCTGTCACTAAATCCTGTTTAAGCCTCTGACCCCGCCCAATTTGAGTGTGTGGTCACCCTATATAACAAAATGTATTTGTTGACAAAAAATCTTTTTCTGAGCGAGCATCAGATTACCGGAGAGCAACCCGAAAAGATACTAGTAAAAGAATTTGTTTACGACTATTTAACACTAAAATGTGTTCCTCAAGATTCAAATTCAAAAAGGAATGTATTTTAGTTAGGAAAACAAATTTTCAAAAATTGGAATTAAAGCAAGATAAAATCAGAATTTATAAATTTTCGAAATTTTCAACAAATTTTGGGCTAAAAATGCTTATCTAGCTCTAATTCAGATACCTTTTTAAGGCAGACATTTTTCATGTTTAACAAAAAATTTATTAGCATACTAAGGCTTCTTTGACATACAAATAAGTTTCCAAGGCACTCAAATTTGCATACACCAACGCTAGGGCGAACCTGAAATTTTTTAAAAAATTTTAAAATTCGATTTTTTGGCCAAAATTCGACTTTTTTGGGGGAATTTGTAAAGGTACAATTGCACCGAACGACGCCGAACGGGGCACCGAACACGCCAAAGGGTCCCAATTAGGCTTATGCCTAAGCCTAGGCCAAGCCCAAGCTTAGGCTTAGGCCTAAACCTAATCCTAAGCCTAGGCTTAGGCCTAGGCCTTAGGCTTAGACCTTAGCCTTAGGCCTAAGCCTAATTTGGAGCCTTTGACGTGTTTGCGCCCCGTTTGGTGCCCCGTTCGGCGCAGTTGTACTTTTAAAAATTGCCTTTTTTGACCAAAAATTCGATTTTTTGGCAAATATCAATTTTTTGTACAAAATTCTATTTTTGGCCATAATCTTTTTTACATTTTTGAAAGCTTACTCGGAGATTTTGGCATTTTTTCGACAACATGATTTTTCTCGTTACTAGATTTTCTCACATTTTCTTTATCCTTCTCTCTTGTATCATCATCTTTGCTTTTACTCGAGTCATCTTTGGACTTGTCTTTCTTGAATATTGATGCCAATTTCTTCAACATACTCTTGCTATTGGGAGAACCAGATTCTTCTTCATCAGATTTGTTCAAGCTGGGTGTACTGGAGGTGTTCAGAGAGGTGCTAGCCAGGGCTCTACCAACATTTTCGATGTTTGGACTAGAAAGGTTGTTCAATGGAGTGGGAGCATGAGCTTGTAAAGAGAGTTTCTTTTGGTTGACGGGCTGGTGTATAGGAGGTTTTGTACTAGAAGACATTTCAACGCCTTCGGCAATGGCATCGAGTTTTGTGGGCTTGATGCCGATGGAGTTCTTTGGAGGGCTTTTGGAGAGCTAAAATTTTGAGTATGGATAAGTTATTGATTTATAAAAGATATCATGTGGGCCAATATAGGGTAAAACTTTTCGGAAATCGAAAAACGGGCCCAACGTTGCTTAACTTGCCAGATCGGACAGGTGGCCTCCTTTTCCACCTCACTATGGAGTACCCTTTTTCAACTTTCATCAGGAAACAGAGTATAACAAATTTAAAAAATGCTTCCTTGACCCTGATTCAGGTAGGAGTGTGTGTATTGAAGCGAAAATAGGCAATTCAGAGTTAGCTAAGCGTTTTCAAGGTTCGAATTTTTGCTCAAAATCGAGTTTTGCTCAAAAATCAACATTTTTTGAAAAAATCGCAAAAATTCAATTTTTTGTGCCACCCTGTACTTTACAGTGCCGTACCCAGGATTTTTTCATGGTTTCCGATTTTGATCAAAAACATAAAAGGAACCCTTTGGATTTTTTAAACTTTTTTTGGCCCATGAAAGGGGGTATATTTACCCCTGTACCCCTCCTCCCCCCTTCGGTACGGCCATAATACCTTATGTGAAACGGATGGAATATTTCCAACACTTTGAGCATTTCTTTGCTTTGTTGGCACGACTTTTGCATGGTTGATAGTCCCATTGCTATGAGTAAAATCTTGCAAACTTTGAGCTCTAGATCGCACATTTTTGACTTTCGGCGGCAACGGCCTCGATGGAAAAAGTTTCATATCTTTTGTCATAATTGGCGCCAACATTTTTGGTTCGAATAATTGTTGAGCTAAAATTTAAACAACCGTTAGAAAATGAACAGGAACAAATGTGTACACGTCACGTCAAAATGTCACGAGTAGCAAATTTTACAATCGGGGACAATTTTTGAATAAGAACACGAGAAAAATCATGACATAGAATGACTTCATTTACAAGTTAGTTTCGTAATAATTTACAATTCATTTTTGAAGAGCATTTTCCTTATCAAAAGTGGATAAAATTCATAAAAATTTCACGTGTTTTTGAAACGACGATTATTAGCATTGTTTTATTTGATGTGGCTTAAAAGACCAGTCTACTTTTGTGGGAATTAATGCCAAGTGATAGGGTCCAATTTGGAGCATTTTTCGCTTTTGCGGCACTACTTGAAAATCTAACTGAAAAAAGTTATGTGCGAAATAAAATTTTCAAACAAGTTTGAACATTGAAACGAAGAGCTTGTTGATCAAGCAGATTGTTTATTGAAACGATTGAATAAATTATTATAAAATTCAAACCCCTTAAATAAAAAACTAAATACAGTACTTTTTTATAACTCGGCGAGACTAAAATGGCATAAAAATTATAGAATTTGAAAAAAACCCTGATTCATGGTTTTTGTTTCAATAACCCAAAACATCGTTCAAATTCGATCATTTTTGGTATCATTTATTCATCTCACCGATTTATAAAAAATGCTGTACTTATTTTTTTCTAAATTTTCAAGGATTTAACTATGTTCAGAAGTTTGCTTAGGGACATAGATGCCGGCTATCGAATGAAAACCTTAGGCCCCTCCTACAGTTCACTCGCAGGGCTTGCAAGTGACACGCGAGTAGATCTTTCAGAGCTAAAATTGACTCGCATGATGGTTTTGGAAGGCTCCACTATATGAAGCCTTCGAAAAATCAACATGCGAGTAAATTTTAACCCTGAAAGGATCTACTCGCGTGTCACTCGCAAGCCCTGCGAGAAGTGTAGGAGGGGCCCTATAAATGGGACGTAGTGAGAAGAGGCGAAACATGTTGTATGTTACTAACAAAATTGGGATCAGTCAATGAATTACGAATCAATTCGAA
>JAQGCP010000509.1:0-16371 GCA_034699885.1 Acrobeloides thornei | reverse complement strand
ATTCCTGATTCAGGGAGAAAAACAAAATTGATTTTCGCTTCAAAATCCGATTCCTTCCCTGAATCAGAGTCAAGGAAGCGTTTTCACGCTTTGGAAGTGCGCGCAATCGATTCTCCGCCTAGAAAAACCTAAGAACTGACGGTTTTCTCATAAAAATCCGAAAATGTCTGATTTTCGCTTCAATACACCTACCCCTTTCCTGAATCAGGTTCAAGGAAGCATTTTCGCGCTTCGGGAATGCGCGCAATCGATTTTTCGCATAAAATTACCCCTAGGGGATCACTTGTTAAAAATTTTTCCTACTCTACCATAATCTGGACTCCCCCTTTAAAACGGTCCTTTTTTCAAAAAAAGTCGTTTTTGCAAAAATGACTTAATATGGCATTTTTGGCCAAAATTAATTTTTTATTTTGGCTAAAATAGCCATTTTTGAAGACTTTTTTATTTAAAAATATCTTTTATTTTTTTTAAAATTGAAAAGAATATTGTTTCAAAAATTTTCAAAGATACTGATCCACAAGTTCCTGGACAGGGCTCGAATATTCCGAGCCTAACTTTTTTCTTTGTTTATTGTTGCGATTGACACTACACAAGGTTGAAATGCAATACGAGTTATTCAATGACCGCCATTGTGTAGTGATCCGGTGCGTCGCCTAGGATTACGGCATCACCGGCATTAGCAAGGGTTCGATCCCCCTTGCGTCCAAAAGATTTTTGCCTTGTAGTATTTAGCGAGAAAATCTAAGAGGAACACTTCAATTCCAACGAATAACAATGATCGGGGATCACAACATATAAAAATTTAGAATGCCGACAGCTTGATGGAAGGAGATGCTGTCCGTCTAGAATGCCGACTCATCCCTGTCAATGACCCCACATTAAAAGTTTTCTGGACAGTAAATGATCACCCACTACCCGAGGGCTCTAGATTTATGCCGGCCAGAAATATGGACTATGTCACTTTGGACATCCTTGCAGTATATGGTGAGGATTCTGGGGTATATACTTGTAAAGCGGTTAGCCAGTTTGGAGAAGCAACAACTTCGTGTGAAGTTAAATGCCAGGCAACTGATGCTTTGTTGTTGAATACCCAGCATCAAGAATCGTGGAACAAGATTCAAGAAATTGAATCAAGACTACCGGAAGAATATGAAGCACCAGAACCGGAGAAAGTGCCACCGCGTTTTATTGTGAATCTACCTCAAGGTCTACCAGAGTTCCAAGAAGGACAGCCGATACATTTAGAGGCACAAGTAAGGCAAAAATGAGTATGACTTAATTTCTCTTTATAGGTTGAGCCAACAAACGATAACGAGCTAGTCATCGAATGGTATCGTGACGGAGCTCCATTATCCAGTGGCAGTCGTTTCAAAACTGTTCATGCCTTTGGCTATGTCTCCTTGGACATCCTATATTCCTTTGCTCAAGACTCTGGTACCTACACTTGCGTTGCAAGAAATTCACTCGGTGAAGCAACTACCGACACAACTATTCAAATCACTGGTTTTGGTCTCATCTATACCGATTCACAACATCCAAACTCTTGGCAAAAAATCCAAGAAATCGAAGCTCCTAAAGAACTTCAGCCTGAAGCCGAACCAGAACAACATGGTGCACCACAATTTTTGGAGCCGATGGAATCTCTCGAGCGGCTTGAAGGCCAACCAGCACATTTCCACACCAGGGTCCAACCCATCACCGATTCAAAAATGGTTATTCAATGGCTTAAAGATGGACATCCATTAGGAAATAGCAATCGCATGGCTTTCACCACAGATTTTGGTTATATCGCATTGGATATTGCACACACCCGATCTGATGACGCTGGTACTTATACAGTAGTGGCTAGAAATGAGCAAGGAGAAGCTCAAGTGGATGCCCAACTTACTGTACAAGCGCATGGAACAATTTTGACTGACACACAAAATGAATCTAGCTGGCAAAAAATCCAAGAAATCGAAGCTCCAAGAGGACCAGCGGAAGAAGCTCCAGAAGTGGAGCAAGGGCCACCTAGATTTGTTCAACAGTTAAATAGTGTTACGGATTTGATTGAAGGCCAACCGGCGCATTTTGAAGCGCAGATTCAGCCAATTTCAGATCCGAATTTAAGATTGCAATGGTTCCACAATGGAAAACCGTTGGCTGCAGGAAGTAGGATTGGTATGAGAAATGATTTTGGTCTAGTTAGCTTGGATATACACTATGTTTTGTCTCAAGTAATATTTTATATGATGAGGGTATTGATAAATTAAGGTGGGGGAGAAAATTCGAAAAATCTCAGATCAGGCCTGACCTAGCCCAGACTTGATCTCGGCGCTGCACTCGTATCAAATTCTTTTAGATAGATCCTAAACAACCAAAGCCCCTCGTACCTATAAAACTCCAATTTTTTACACTCTTCAACGTTTAGGACATCGGTGACTACCGCTGCGTCGCCACTAACAACTACGGCGAAGACTCTACCGAAGGCCATCTGGACTGCCAAAAACGACCCAACATTATCACCGACACCCTTCATGATGAATCATGGCGCCGAATCCAAGAAATTGAAGCCCCCAGAGCAGCAGCTCCAGAAGCCCCACAAGCTGCTTTTGGCCCACCACAGTTTACACAACCACTCCAGAGTCTTGAACTTCTAGAAAATTCCATTGCTTTCTTCGAAGCCCAAGTCGTCCCAGTAAACGATCCGAGTCTTCAAATCCAATGGTTCTTGAATGATTCACCATTGGGACAGAGTAACAGATATGCCATGAGTAACGACTTTGGCTATGTGACTTTGCGAATTAACGGTGTGGCTACACATGATCAAGGGACATATTCGTGCAAGGCTGTAAATAATGAAGGAGATGCTATAACAAGTGCTTCTTTGACTGTACAAGGAGAGGATTCGTTGCAATTGGGAACTTTGCATGAAGAATCTTTGGCAAAGATTCAACATTTGGGTAAGTGAAGTATCCCTCTTCTCCAATAGCGTGTCTAGCGGGGGAGGGGTAGGGAGCATGACCCCCCAAAAAATTTATTAAGAAAAATAGCATTTTTGACCAAAATTTGAACATTTTCTTAAGAAAAATGAGGTTTTTGACACTGCTGCCCCTCCAAACTTGGGTTCTGGCTACGGGCCTGTCCGGAACCCATGGAACCTAGTTCCCCGTCCCCAAATCCCCTGAGAGGGTCGAGCCGATGGGATTTTGGGGGGCTAATTTTGGCCTCTGGATTAGTATAAACCCTCAAGATCTGTCAAATGAGATCCTTCAAAATATTTCAAGAATTTAATGCATCGTTAAATAGTTGGAATGTCAATATTAATAAAAATGTGGGATCTTGATTTTATAATAAAAACCCAGCCCCTCAATTTTATGTAGAGTTCTCCGAGCCGAGCTGCGCCGTGAGCCGAGCCGCAACTTTTAGCCGAGCCGGTCAAAAATCACCGGCTCGGAGAGCTTATCGGATCCAAGCCGCAACTTTTAGCCGAGCCAGTCAAAAATCACCGGCTCAGCGAACTCTAATTTTATGTATTCACCACACAAAATTGAGGGTTTATATTACTCTTGGTTCATGAACAATCTCCAAAATCGGATACCCCATCCCTTTCATGTAACCCCAGGATCAAGATCCATCAGCTAAAGATCTAATAAATATACTCATTTATAGAATCCTTGGACAAATACCCCCGCTTGGAATACCCAGAACAAGAATTCTTCAAACCAAACTGGACAAAAACCTTCGAGAATGTCGAAGTCGACACCGAAGGCGCTATCATTGTCCTCGATGGCCAAGTCGAACCAGCCAATGATCCCAATCTCAAAGTTGAGTGGTTCCTCAATGGCCATCCTTTGAGAAATGCCAACCGTTTCCGTCAAGACTACAATTTTGGCGCCGTCACTCTTACAATCATTCATGTCTTCCCACAGGATTCCGGTGTCTACTCCTGCCGTGCTTACAACGACCATGGTGAAGCAACCACTAGTGCCACTGTTAAAGTCGCAGGTTATGAAGCAATCTTTAGAGATACACAACACCCTGAATCATGGGAAAAGATTCAGGAATTAGAACGGCCGAAGATAATCGAAGAAGTTGAAGTGGTAGAAGAAAAGGAGAAGCCGAGATTTTTGACCCAGTTGGAATCATATACAGATGTGCCTGAAGGTACACCAATTCGGCTCGAAGCGACTTTCCAGCCAGCAAGAGATTCCACTTTGACGGTGCAATGGTTGTTAAATGGACATCCACTTGGCGCTAGTCAGTTGATCAAGACAAAAGCTGAACTTGGTTGGGCATATCTTGAAATCTCTGCGGTTAATCTTGATCATAATGGGGTCTATACCCTAAAAATTGCAAATACCGAAGGAGAAGCAGCATCATCCGCTTCGATTAAAGTTGCCGGTGTCGGTGACATTCTTGGTGAAACGATGCATGAAGAATCTTGGAGAAGGATACAAGAAATCGAAGCACCTAGGGAACCACTTCCAGAACCACCTCCGCCAGAATATGACCTTCCTTCGATCCAAGTTCAAATCCAAGATGTTGAAGTGGGAGAAGGTGATCCCTCGCGTTTCGAGGCTGTTATCCAACCAGTAAACGACCCAAATCTTCAAATCCAATGGATTCGAAATGGGCATCCACTAGCACATGGCTCGAAATATGCAATAACAAAAGATTTTGGATTTTGCATTTTGGACATTGGGTATACTTTCCCTGAGGACTCTGGTGTATACCAACTCAAAATCTGGAATGATAAAGGAGAAGCCGTGACAAGTGCCACATTGAAGTGCACTGGAAAAGATGCTATTATGGGTGATGTGCAACATGAAGCATCTTGGCAGAGAATCCAGGCTATGGAAGCGCCCAAACTTGAAGCGCCAGAAGCACCAGAAAAAGAGAAGCAACCACCGAAATTCACTAGTCCCATCCAAACTCCTGGTGATCTCATTGAAGGTCAACCAGCCCATTTTGAAACCACGGTTGAGCCAATTGATGACCCTGAATTGGTCATTCAATGGTTTTTGAACGGTGCTCCAATTGCGAATAGCTCACGAGTCAAGATGATTAATGACTTCGGCTGGGTGATTTTGAATATTAACAGCACGGAGGAAAGGGATACTGGAGAATGGGTCTGTGTGGCAACAAACTCTCTTGGTGAGGCAAGAAATTTGACGAATTTGAATGTCCAAGGTGGAGAGAATCTTCTCCTTCAGTCGATAAATGAACAAAGTTTCAATCGAATTCAAGAACTGGAAGCACCCCGAGTCGCTCCGGAATTACCAGAATTGCCACCAGCGGAAGCACCGCAGATTAGTGCACAGTTGGTTGTGCCGGAGAAGTTGGAAGAAGGAGATAGTGCTCATCTAGAAGCGCAATATACGCCGACAAATGACCCGAAACTAAGGGTTGAATGGTACAGAGATGGTAACTTGATCCACCATGCGAACCGATTCAAGATGGTCAATGACTTTGGTTTTGCCATTTTGGATATATTGTACCTTCTTGCTCAAGATGCTGGTGAGTACACCCTCAGGGTGATAAATGAATCTGGTGAAGCGAGTACCTCTGGAAAAATCGAAATTGGCACAAGATCTGGTCTAATCCTCGAACCCCAGGATGAAAATAAAGCTAAAGCTGTTCAAGAACTCGAAGACTACCTCCACCGCAAACCAGAAGAAGTTGAAGACACTAAAGAAGAACGCACACCGGTCTTCGTCGAACCTCTTTCCGCACCCGTACAATGTGAAAGTGAAGAACGAGTTCACTTCTCCGCACGATATGAACCCGTTGATGACAACCAACTTGTTATTCAATGGTTCTTAAATGGACGACCATTGATCACTGGATCTAGAGTAAAAACTCTTAATGAGTTTGGCTATGTCGTTTTGGAGATCTCGCCAGTTTACCCAGAAGATTCCGGAGAGTATACCTGCAAGGCTACCAACCGAGTTGGTTCGGCTGTGACCAGCACCACTCTTACATGTACTCCAAAAGAAGGTATGTTAATAAGCTTATGCTTGATTTAGGGTTAGGATTAATTTAAGTGTAGATGTTCGCACTAGTAGCTAATTACCCAGGGGTTAGAGATTGTATAACGTAAAGTTTATCGAACAAATAATACGATATAATACGTTTACAACTAAAATTTAAAGTTAAATTATATTATCATAAATTATGAGCATAAGAAAGGCGAACAGCATCGTCTGTGAAATGGAATGGGCATAAGAACAGGAGAAAATGTGTTGGTGAATGAAGATGTTTTGATATGGCATTTTTCGATTTGTTGTTGACATACTTTCATATGGCTAGGAAAGACGGCTAGTCTAGGACGAAAGTTTAAAACATTTATAAAAACACTTGCGGAGGCTTAGGTTTAGGCTTATAGATAGCGTTGCCAGATGATGGCTTAGGCTTAGCTGAAATTTCAGTTTACAACCTAAAGCTTCCATCTGGCAACCCTACTTATACATATACTTATTATCCTTTTTTATTTAGGTATCATCCTACAATCTCAACTACCTCAAAGCATGGCTGGAGCACAACAAAGAATCGATGAAATTGAAAACAGGCGACCATACCGTGAAGAAGCACCGGAAATCGAACATGGACCACCAAGATTCGTGACTCAACTTCCAAACCTCCAACCAATGATTGAAGGTTCTGTTGTTCATCTTGATGTACAAGTAGAGCCAGTGGCCGATCCCAAACTCAGAATTGAATGGTTCCACAATGGAAATCCGATTCGAAACACCTCCAGAATGAAGGCAGTTCATGATTTCGGCTATGTTGTTTTGGAACTCACCCCAGCCGAGCCACAAGATACTGGTACTTGGACTTGCCGTGCAACGAATGACTATGGCACCGCTGAAGTCAATGGTGAGCTACAAATTACTGGAGATTCTGGTGTTCTGTATGAATGGGTTAGTCCTGGAGAACGTCGAGAAAGGATCGAACAGCTTGAAGAATGGATTAACCGTCCAAAAGATGCTCTGGAGCATCCAGTTCAAGAATTTGATGCACCAAGATTTACCGAACAACTTCAAGACCTAGGTGAACTCAGTGAAACCGATGCAGCCTCATTTTTATGCGTCTTGGAGCCGATTGGTGACCCGACGATGAAAATTGAATGGCAGCACAATGGACATGCTATACCTTATTCCAATCGTATCCAAATGAGTAATGACTTTGGTGTAATTTCCTTGATGATCAAGCACTTGATCACCCAGGATTCTGGTGAATACCAGTGTATAGCCAGGAATTCCAAAGGTGAAGCGGTGACGACTGGCAAAATCGTGGTACAATCCATCACCGAAATCGAAACTCCACAAATCGTCCAAGCCTTGATCGAAAATGTCGATGCTCTAGAAGGTGAATCGGTTCATCTCGAATGTCGTGTTACACCCATCAACGATCCTAAGCTCACCGTCCATTGGCTTAGAAACGGCCATCCATTACCAGAAGCCAATCGATTCAAAACCATGTTCGAATTCGGCTTTGTCACCTTGGATATCTTGTATGCCTATCCCGAAGATAATGGTGATTACGAACTAGTCGTAACCAATGACAAAGGTCAAGCTTCTACTAAAGCTCATGTGGTGGTGATCAGTAGGCCGAATATTGAATATGGTCCTCAAGCTCCGGGTAGCAATGTAGAGAATATTGAACAACATTTGAGACAGTTTACTCGAGCGGAATTGAAGCTCAGTGCAGAAGATGCCTTCGATCCGAATGCGCAAAGACCACCAGAGTTCAAAACACCTTTGGTGAATATTGGTGTGGAAGAAGGGGATTTCTGTAGATTCGAGACGCAAATTGCCCCCATTAATGATCCATATTTAAAAGTGGAATGGTTCAAGGACCAAAAACCGGTTTTGATTGGAAATCGGTTCAGGAATACATGGGAATATGGTTATGCTTGTTTAGGTGAGTTTTAAGAAATTTATCCATTTTAAGAATCGCATCCGTTGGGTCCATTTCCCCCAAAAAAATCGTTTTGAAAATTTTTTACTAAGCTAATACGGGGGTAGATAGTACATTCTCTCATGCAGCTAGAGATCGAACATGTGCTTGACATTCACCTAATAGTAAGTACATAAGCAAACAATAAAAAAGACGTAAAGTTTTAAACCAATTTTCTTTCATTTAGACTTACTCTTTGCCTTGCCAGACGATACGGGTGAATACACTTGTGTAGCAACTAATCAATTTGGTCAAGCCATGATCTCAGCAAAACTTGCTTGCTCCGGCAAAGCCCATATTATTACCGACTCCCAACTACCCCAAGGCATGCTCGTTTCTGACATCAAACGGGATCAAGATCATCTCTATTGGACAGATATGAATGGAGAACCACAACCGAGAATAAAACAAGCTCCTCAGTTTACTATAACGCCAAGAAATCTGCAAGTGGTTGAGAATCTGCCAGCTAGATTTGAATGCGCTGTGATTGGAAATCCAAGACCGAAGGTGATTTGGTATATCAATGGAAATCAAGCATTGCATGGGCATAGATACAAGTTGCATTATGATGGAATTCATTATTTGACTATTACTCATACTAGAATTGCGGATGCGGGTAAGAGTTATTACTTTGAAAAATCAGATCTGCATTCTCAGGGTTAGGCGAAAAAAGTCGAATTTTGTGATGTTTACATATACACGTGCGCAAACGGAATCCTACATCTCGCCCAAAATACAACTCGCTCAAACTACAACTAGGCCAAAATACTACTCACCTAAAATACTACTCGGCCAAATTAAAAGAGTGAATTTCGTTGAATGAACTTGCTTTATGTTATGCTTAAAAACATGAATCAGAATTTTCGTTTCAATAACGCAAAACAGTGTTTAAATTGATAATTTTGGTGTCATTTTATCGTCTAATAGAACTATATAGCTAAATGAGACGAGCAAAATGACACCAAAATTATTCAATTTGAACATTGTTTTGGGTTATTGAAACGAAAACATGAATCAGAATTTTCGTTTCAATAACCCAAAACAATTTCCAAATTGGATCATTTTGGTGTCATTTTGTTCGTCTCACCTAGCTATAAAAATTGCTACAAATTCAATTTATAAAAATTTAAAAAATAGATGCAAAAATCGATTTTTCCGCAAAAAATTCGAAAAAGTTTGTGTATTACAGCGAAGAGCTTGTACACGAATTCAAAATTTCAAACGCAATTATCTTTTGATGTTTCGAAAATTGTTCATGTAGAGCATCCTCAACTTGTAAAAAATTTGAATGAATTAGCTGATGATCTGCGCACGTTTTACAGTAAATTAACTTGCAAACTTCAATATTTTATGCGTTTAGGTGATATTGATTTCATGCTTGTCATGAAGTTTTCGAAATGATAGCGTAGTGGCTAAGGCAGTTGCTCTTTCATCTAAAGAGGTGCGGGTTCGAATCCCACTCGCGTCCGAATTTTTTTGCCTTTTTAAAAAATTTTCTCTATTTTTTGCCTATATTTTTTTACAATTTTAAACAAACATAAAATATTGAAAATCATAAAATTATAAAATAGAAATTTTTTTAAAAAGGCAAAAAAATTCAGACGCGAGTGGGATTCGAACCTGCACCTCTTTAGATGAAAGGCAACTGCATTAGCCACTACGCTATCGCCCAGAAAACTTCAAAAGTTGACATAGAATCATTATCATCTAAACGTATAAAATATTGAAGTTTGCAAGTTATTGAAGTTTGCAAGTTATTGAAGTTTGCAATTTACTGTAAAACGTGCGCAGCTCATCAGTTAATTCATTCAAATTTTTTTACAAGTATGCTCTACAAGAATATATAGGACTTTTTTCGAAATTTCTACCATCAACTGGGGTGGGTTTCCTTGTTAAAAAACGGACATTTTGACATGGACTTGTTAATATTCGAGATTTAGTTTATCGAAATTTAGCTCCATAAAATTTAATTTTTAAGATCTACATATTTAGGACCTGGGACAGAATAAACTTTATTATGTTGGTCAACAGTTGGTTAATTCTACGATTAGAAGCTGTCCTTTTATTAATTTTGTTCGTTGGAAGTTTACATGAATCGTGTGCTAAAGCTGCCCCTCCAAATGCATGGAATAATGGAGTTGGACTTTGGGGAAAGCGTTCTTACTATGAAGAAGCACCAGAAGTAAGATTAAAAAAAAATTTTTTCTTTCATTTGATAATAAAAGGAGGATTTGAAACAAATCTAGGTTGAATTTTTGGAGCTAGTTCACTTATTGGGAGGCACTTATCATCATAGATCGGCAAGGGGGAGCCTCTCCCCTGACCCACTCATGGACCCAAAATTGAGGGAAGGGTACCATCTTTTTTGCAGTAGAAAATCTGATTTTTTGACATTTTTTTCATTTCGAGCCCTGCTAGGATGTTTTCGAGTAATTTTAAGGGAAAAAATTTCGACTTTTTGACTATAAGTGCCTCCCAACAAGTGAACTAGCTCTGAATTTTTTAAAAGTTTCCATTCAGTATTTGAATTTCCCGGTGAATCGTTTGACTATTCAAAAAAGAAAATATTTTTTCTCTCAATTCTTATTTACATGCTAAACTTTATAGGGAGCCAGGCTGTTGGTCAAACGTCCAGAGGATTCATGGAATAAACTGAACTCGTTATGGGGAAAAAGGTAAATGTGTATTAAACAATTTGAGTTTTATCCATTTCGATTTTATAGATCTTCGTGGCAGTCGGCACATGGTTTATGGGGTAAACGGTAAGCTAATTTATTTTCATGCGATTTTTGAAAAAAAATTTGAAAATTTTTCGCCAAAAAACGCAAAAGTACAATTTTTTTTTGGCTCGCCCTGTAATCTGATTTTCAATGTTCTGGCTATGCTTTGAACTTTTTCGTTAAAGAACATTTTATGCAGCCTCTAACAAATAGGAAATTTTCACAAATTGAGCTAATTTTCTATTTGCCAAAAAAAATATTCTTTTTTGCAGATCATCGTCAGAATTTGCTAGGACAAGAAGAAGCACAATTGAACTAATCCCCATTCATCTGTCTCCGTAATTGGAATATAATACTTCCTATGGTTATGAAATTTGTTTAGTTCTATTAATAATATGCTCATGTTTATACGTATAAAATTTTCAAACAAATCTGAAATCTTTATTTTCAAAACTTAAGTAGAATTTTTTCTTAACAATATTTTGTTTGTGTTCATTTATGTAAAAAAAACATCATAATTATCACTTTATTCAATAAAAATCCTTCTTATTACAAATAATAGAATGTACAATAAAATTCTATTCGTGAATCTAAGGCATAAATCGGTCATAATGGAGCTAAGAAGGGTTAAGATTTACTACCCCCAAAATTTTTTTTAAATGGTTGCCCATTAAAAAAAACTTTTTAAAGTTGGAATGCTGGTAATAGGAGCTAAGTTTAGGGCCAATAAAGCTCGCCAACCATAGGGAAGATAGAGCAAAAAAAGTAACTTTTGAACCCCTAAAAATCGATTTTTCTTCTAAACCATATCAGTTTGAACGGATCATATATATATGAAAAATGTAGTAGAAGTCATGAGGAATCCAACGACACCAAAACCATTTCATATGGAGCTATGGTTTGAGAGTTACCCGTAACTCAGTATGGTTAAGTCGGATCAAAATACGGACTTCAAATTCGTGTTTTCGACCCAAAAACGTTTTTTACTATAGCCACTTTCGGTTCGAAGTTTCGAAATATCGTCTCTTAAATATTAGTGATCCTATTACGATTTTTCACCACAATTTTTTACACACACTTTTTTTCACACACACAACTATACAATAAAAAGTCAATTCGAACGAGTCCTTATTACATTGACATCCAGGTTGCTTGAAATGCTTTCACTTTCTACTTGCATCATTTCCAAAATTGCGCTGCGAAATATGTGGTTACTTAAAAGATAGGCGTGACTAAAAAATTTCTATAAGAAACATCGCACATACATTTAAAAAAAACATACACATGACCATATTCCGGGATAACCATTACATTAGCACCAGGCCATATATCTGGGAAATCGGGAATACCATCTCTTAGAACATATGCATCCGTTTCGGCGTTAACAGCTTTTACTAGATTCGTCGCTTTAGGTAGAGGATACATTTTTAAGTTGGTAAATTCTTCCATTAATAGCCACCTAAAATTTGTGATATTAGGAATATAGAATGAGGGAAAATTTATCTTTCCCCGAAATTTATCTGTTATTTATTTCCCCTGTCCCAATCAAGTATTCCCTTCAATGTTAAGACCTATAAGACAATACGTTTGAACTCTTACATTAATTCTTGTGCCTTCGAAAAATTCCTTTGATTTTTCGTAGAAATCGCTGTATTCTAAAAAAAAGATAAGGGTTGAATATTCAAAAGACGAAACATACATATCTATCGTACCAATCACAGTCAGAAATACATTTGATACCTGAAAAAATTTTGAACATGAGTGTTAACAAAATGCGGTAAGACAAAAAAAAGAAAGGGACTAGGAACCCATGACGGTCCCTAGTCCCTTACCTGATTTTTTGCAATAAACGTAAAAATTCCAAGATTTTCATTCCATCTTATAAACGCTTCTCTTTTTAATATTTTTCTTTATATACTTACCTTCCCAGAAGTTTGTTGAGTTTATATCTTTTTCTAATTCTTTCCATTCGATCATTCTAAAATGTTTTGCATGTGTGTGCTGTTTCTTTTTTATGTAATCTGTTTCCTACTAAGAAATAAAAAACGTGAGGATTTGCTTTTTTTACAATTTTCGGAACTCTTCCCCTGGGGAGATGCAATCAACAGGATTCCAAAAACTGATACTTTTTGGAAGTAATTTTATGGAAAAATATCCTCTAAGGTAATTTCCTACCAGGAACATGTTGGCAATATTATTTTGCAGCTAGATATTGATTTGCAATTTCATTAAAGGATTAAAGAGCAATTTCTTTTTATTTTTAAATCTTTCTTTTCTACACATAAACTCGGCCAATTGACTTCGAATTTGTCGATCGCTAACTCCATTAACTCGTAAGAAATTACCCCTAGAGAATATTTTTCCATAAAATTAATTCAAAAAAGTATCAGTTTTTGGAATCCTGTTGATGATTGATCTAGAGCTCCTAACTTTCTTTCGATTTTGTTTGTTCGATACCTTTAGAAAATAAATTTCCTTTTTCATATTTCAAAGCCAAAAACCTACTCTGAAATTGCACCTTGAGTGTAGTTAGGAGCAGCCGTAGTTGAAGAAAGACATGGTCTAAAAAATCCCACTTAATACAATTTAAAAAAAACACTAGCTTACATAAGAGACACGGGAAATGGCGCATTTGTAGCACTCAAATTAGCCATATATCCACCCATTGAAACACCCGATAATCCAAGTGGGAAGTGTCCCTGTTCAGAGGCCCATTTAAGTAGAAAACAACATTCCGACATTGTTGATGCACCCATGACAAACAAATCTGAATATCAATTTTCGAATAAATATAATAAATACAAAGTGAAGTACCCGAGACGTTGTGTAGGCTTGACCGAAACTGGTGCACTGGCTTTCTAATGCCATAAAAAGGAGTCTGCAATAAAATTGAGCTTATGCCATGTTTCAATAATTCGTTAACAAAGAAATACTCGCGACGAACATACCCATGATCACCTAAAAATCGAATTTTATTATTATGAGGAGGAAGAAGGGTGCACTCAGTCAGAAAATTTTTGAAATATAGGCGAAAAATCAAAATTTTTTCGCCAATGCATAAAAAATCTTGTTTTTCGGCCCTTCTTGTTCAAAATGTAGCCCTAAAGAGGGCTGTTGGGATAAGATAACGTCGATGCACTTAGTGAAGAGCAAGGATATAACATTGCGAACTTGCTCGAAACAGTGTCAGGGAAGAGTTCTTACGCCTCGGGAGTGCGTTTTTTGGATTCCTCGTTAAAAATTACGCTCAAGAGGTCATTTTCCAGAAAGTTTTTCAAATTTTTTTTAATTTGGGGCCCTTAAATAGCCCCGAAACGTTTCATATAGTAAATTACCTGTACCACCCAAATGTATAACAAGCCCATTTCGTTGCCTATCCAGTGTTGGAAAATAACCCCTCCAGTGAGCAGTTCCGACATTTTGGGATGCGAAAATTTCTGAACAATGCTAAAAAAAGTTTAGATAAGTTTCAAAAAGTAAAAAAATTACAGCATGGGCTTTAAAAAACCGAAATTTTGCACTTTTTGACGAAAAAATTTCCAAAAAGTGATCTATTAGGGATAATTTTATGCGAGAAATCAATTGTGCGCATTGAAAAATTCTGAAAATGCTAACTTAGCCATGAAATCGTCATTTTTTCGATTTTTTTCTTCAAATTTTTTCGCCAAAAAACGGCAAAATTCCGGCTTTTTAAAGCCCACCAAAAGTGAATTCACATAAATTTTATACTTTATAGAAACCGTAACAAACTAGACAAAAATTAATTATAAGATAACCCGTATAATACATATGACTCAAATTGAAGCTAAAATTATCATAACTAATCATCTTCATCTCTTTCCATATATTCTTCATCCGATTCGTTTTCTTTACAATCGTCTTCCTCATTTTCTTTCTGCTTTATAGTAATCTCGTTTTCTTTCGCCTTATCATGGGATTTCTGATGGAAGACAAAGGAAATCTCCTTGCATTCAAATACTTTTCTAAGGACCTCATCTGGGATTTTCTTGCAGCTGATTTGGGAATGATACCAATGTGCTAAATCGGAGCTGGTGTCTGCATTCGCTGGAGGCTCACGTGTTTCTATTCCATTCAAACAACGTGGACATTTGATTCTAAAAAGTTGAAATTTTTCAAAAAAAATTCTCTTTCTCTCTTAGAGGAGGCCCTTCGAGTTATCGTAAAAAAATTTTCTCAACATTTTTTCGATAAACGTAAAAAGTGTTCGAAACGATGAAAAAATACTGTTTTCGAGGAAAAATGAAAAAAAATTTTTAAGTTTTTTGGCCTTTTTAAACATCTAAAAATGACCAAAAACACCCAAAAAAATTTTTTCGATTTTTCCTCGAAAACAGTTTTTGTTTTCATCCTTTCGAACATTTTTTACGTTTGTCGTTTTTTGCAATAACTCGACTCAATCGGCCCTTCCCCTTTCTCACTTTTGGTGTGTATCACTGGGAGTATCCAGGTTGAGTTCGAACAAGGTCTTGAGTTGATCGAGACTAAAATGTCGTGCCACATCGGTTTCTTCATCAACAACGCAGGATGAAAGGGCCTTTTTGTGAGTTTGCCGTTGAAACATTTTTTCCTCAATAGTACCCGTCTAGAAATATGAAATGACTTTTGGCTAGCAAAAAATCCCAACTTACTGCTAGCAATCGATATATAAAACAAATCTTTTTTTGGCCATCACGCCAGACTCTTGCCATGGCTTGATCATCGTTCGCCGGATTCCAATCAGGGTCGAACATAACTAGACGATTGGCGCCAATTAAATTCAATCCACAACCACCGGCTTTGGATGAAAGCAGAAAAATAAACTCTGGGCTCTAAAACAGTCTAGATACAAAAATCAATTCAAAAACTTACTTCTGGATTATTGAACTTATCGACAATTTTCGAGCGCTGTTTAATTGACATACTTCCATCCAGTCTAACAAAAGGATATCTTCGTAAGTCGCACAGCTAAATGAACTTTTGGAACTAGATAGTTGAAGCGTCGCATTAAACGTAAATTTTTTTCAAAAATTTTTTTCGCGAGAAATGATCCCTTGATGGGTAATTTTATGTGGGAAATCCGAATTTCGCATTCCTAAAGCATGAAAACGCTTCATTGAATTAAGAAAAAGCTGTAAAAATTCACGTTCAGTGCGACGCTTCAACTATACTAGTCCGAAATTTTTATAATTGAACAAAAAACACATAACTAACCTCAGCAAAAGCATCCATAGTTTGCGTATAGTTGGAAACAAGTATGAACTTGTCTTTTGAAGACTGACGAGTAATCGCGAGTAAGTAGTCCAAAACCTTCATTTTACCAGATAGAAACGGATCAAGAGATTTTTTATTGAATGTGGATGGATAAATCTCTACGCAACCTTAAATGCAACAAATATTTAATTTCATGGTATATAAAAATTTAAAATTACAAGTCAATATTTATATGTTGTGTACATCAAAAAGACAAAATCAGAAGAAATAACAGATATTAATTTTTTTGGGGCTGGGGGCCCAGAGACGCTAGAGGGGTCATTTTCTAGAAAAAATTTCAATTTTTTCACGCCAGACCCCAGGCTTGAATAGTTCCATTTCTTTTTATCCGCAGTTTAAGAACAATCACATTGAATTAGATTACAAAAAATACCTTGAAATCCCGGCTCTCGCTTCTCACATTTATCATAGATCAACTGAGGATGATTACAAAGCTTCT
>JAQGCP010000508.1:0-16376 GCA_034699885.1 Acrobeloides thornei | reverse complement strand
ACATAAAGATATTTTAAAGTATATAACGTTTCATAAACATACAAATTTTGTAATAACTTTATTGGAGATCAAAAACATAATGTGTTAAAAATAACAAAAATTTTCCTCGATCATAGAAACAATAATAATTATATAAATAAATTAAACAATAGTCAAAAATTAATCTCGACCAAAATTACGATCTCTATAACGGTCTCCACCTTGAAAATCGCGTCCGCCTCGGAATTCACGGTCTCGATCTCGGCCACCAAAACGTCCACCACCACGGTCGCCTCCATAAAATCCACGGTCACCTCCTCCGCCTCGACCACCGCCACCACCACTAAGGCGAGGCAAACGAATTGCCACATCAATGTAATCACCCACTTCAAATTTGCATTGCTCAAGTGTTTTACTATCATCCACACCACGTTGCCCGTTTATTGTCACTCCAATATCTCGCATAATATATCTGGGCGAATTGCGATCCGGTGTCACTAAAAATTAGAGACTGGATTTTTCAAAAAAGCCGGGGGCCGAGTTGACCGAGGAAAACAATGGAGTAAATCCCCGGTTTTAAAAAATCAGGGGAAAGGGAAATCCCCAGTCGGAGTCCCGCCCTGGTCCGGTCTCTACTAAAAATACCAAAATTTGCATAAAGATACAAAAGGCGTACCTATAGCAAAATCGAATTCCGTTCCACGAACACGTGCTTCTGCATTGACATCCTTGATAAGTGCCATAAGTTCTCTCAAAGAACAATCCAACCTATAAAAATGATATAATTAAAAGGTTAAAGTAAAAGTTGAAAGAAAAAATGGTACTTATTCGGAATGCCCTCTCCCGTGGAGATAAAAATGAGAAAAGTAAAAAAATGACCCAAAATTTTGCAATTTTTTGGACAAATTAGAATATAATTTGATAAATTTGCCAAAAATTGCAAAATTTAGTGAATTTTGGCCATTTTTGGATCTTCGCAGGGGACAGTCCGAATAAGTACCGAAAAAAAAATTTTTTTTAGAGTATAATTCAGAAATTTGAATTTTTAGACAATTTTATCGCATAAATAGATATCAAAATGTAAAAAATAAAAATTCCACTTAAACCTCTACCAAGTATAAATTTGAAGCTCATTCGCAGGCACACTTCCTCGGCTATAATCCATAGTTGGATTGTGGCGAATGTTCGAACAAAAGATTCGCAGTAATAGCGGGCAAACTTTCTCCCGATCAATGGCCTTCTCAACTGGCGCTTCAACTTGAGAAATAACTGCAGTAGACATTCTTTAGCTAAACTTTTTGGCAATAAATAACTAGTAAAAAACAATTTGGTACTACTAAGGATTAGCGACCCCACTTAATGCGTTTTTCAAAAAAAAATTTTTAGCTTTTTTTCTTTGGAAATGACCTCTCTAGGGTGAGAAACTTTGTGCGGGAAATCGATTGTGCGCATTGACAAAACATGAAAACGAGATTTTTCGGAACATAAGCTGTATCTACTTCATAAGCATGTGATTCTTGTTAAAAATGTGACCCTAAAGAGGTTGTGAATTACTTTTTGTTTGCTTGATTTACAAGAATTTCCTCAAAAAACTCGTTGTCATGTTTTGTCAATGCGCGCAATCGATTTCCTGCATAAAGTTACCCCTAGAGAGGTTATTTCCAAAGAAAAAAAAGCTAAATTTGTTTGAAAAAAGTCACGATACACCAAAAAGAAGGTCGGTCAAAAATACAGTTCCAGCTACTTGGAAAACAAAAACCGCCGAAGCTATACTAAGGACTAAATTTATGGAAGATGAAGGCGATCAAACTGATCCAGATGACGATATGGTCCATATCATATGGAGTTTGAGATCGATGAAGAAGCGTTAGTTCAAGACTATTAGAGCTGGATTTAGAAGATGAAATAGAAAACGGGCTTTTGAAATAGAAAAAGAGTTGGATCTTGATACATAATTCATGGGTTTTCTTTTTTATCGTTTTGAATAAAATTTGATTTTTTGAAACATATGAAAATTTTCGAAACCAAATTCACCATGTGATTCTGCTCATTAGAAAAACCTATTCTGAAAAAAACCGTGTAAAAATTCAAAGAATAGAGGCCGAAATCGATACATGAAAGATTTGGCACACTTTCGTATGCTGTTGTCCGTGGTCCTGGGGGTCGCTAATCCTTAGTAGTACCAACAATTTTATAAATTTCAAAAAATATTTATTCAAAATAGGCTGGGGACAGATTTTCTCGTATCCTTTTTTCCCTGAATCTTTTTTCTCCAATTTTCGTTGTAATATTGGGAAAGAAAACCCAGAGAAAAAATTGTCACTGGGAAAAAGGGGTATGGGAAAATTTGTCCCTTCAAAATTGCATCTTCATAGTCGAATAACCCCCTTATAAAATCATAAATTCAGGAAATTTCGCGAAAAAAGTCACTTCACTATATGTGTGCTTGCATTCGATACGCTGCTATTGCATTATATCAAATAAAACGCCAAAGATTTTCGTAATGCTTTTCAGATTTTTTAAACATATCTCATTTAAAAAAATTGGCGCGTTAAAATGTTTCCACCTTGGATTCATTAGGCAGCAGCATACATGGGCAGCATCCCAGGTGGAATTTTCAAAAAAAACCCACAACCCTCATTTGGTTCTCCTCCCGATGGGGTCGAAAAGTTGGACCAAAAAAAAGATTGACAAATCTAAAAAATATTCTTTCTTTCCAAAAATAAATATGTTGCTCCAAGCAACCTACTTTTCGACTATTAATCCTCAATTTGTCGTCCTTTCGATCCATATTCTACGTCCCCAACCCTCCCTTGACCCCGAGCCACAAGCCCCAGATGAAAAACCTGGGTCCCCCAGACGTCGAAAGGGGCCAGCCCCCTTTCTGACCCCAGCGTGCCCTACAACTTTAGTTTTAGCGTCCTGGGTTTAAATCAACCGTTATCTATATCGTTTGACAAGCAAACTTTAATCGTTTAATGTAGTAGGAATATCGAGAATTTATGTTGTTTAAAATTCGAAAAGTTTTAGTATAACAACCAATATTTGCTAGAAAAATGTCATTTGAAAAATTAGCTGCTGAATGGGTTTTAAAAACGCAGAACCAAAATCGTTTAACGCTTAAGTCAGCTTTTGGTGATGCTGTTTATGAGCATGCAAATAACAAGAGTAGGCTTTAACTTTGAAAATGTTTAATTTTTGTGCTTTTTTAGTCTTCAAAAAGACCGATGAATTAGCTTTGGAAATTCTTAAGAAGGGTAATGTATGTAACGATCCAACCGATTTTTCTAACCTTGAACCGTTTATGTCGGTAAGAAAATTTTTTGGCTACAGTGTGAGCCAAAAAAAGAACCGTACTTGTGCGTTTTTTGGTGAAAAATTTTCAAAAATTGTATGAAAATACCTCTTATAGGTGATTTTTGAAAAAAACTTTTTGAAAATTTTTTTACCAAAAAACGTAAAATTACGATTTTTAGGCTCATATTGTATTTGAATTCGAATATTTTCTTTTTAAAGAACCTTTTACAAAATTCAAAATTGTTACCGAAATTTTTTATTTTGTTGGAATTTTTTAGAAGTGATGGTAGATATATATTTTATAATAAAAAATTAGGCAATCAAATTTTCTTCTAATTTTCTATTTTAGATGTCTAATATTGAGAGCAAACCAGCAACTTCGAATGTTCAGGGACCTTCATCGATTTCCACATATGATGAGAACGTTCATCCACCAAAACAGTCGCTATCTCGAAACGCGAGTCCATCGCGTAAGCCATATCCTTATTCAACGAAAAGTCAGCCAGATGAGGTAGCTTCGGATTTGTATGCATTCTACTCGATTTTTAGACACTTATTTGGAATGCCCCTTGTGGAGAATCAATTATTTCTCGGTGAGCTCGGGGCGAATCGCTCGGAATCATATTTTTCACCAACAAAAACCTATAACTCAAAATCGGCTGAATTTAATGCTTCTGACAGAATTTTAATTTTTGACCTCATTGTGGACGGATATTGGGATCAAAAATTAAAATTCTATCAGGAGCATTAAATTCAGCTGATTTTGAGCTCTAGGGGGTTTTGTGGGTGAAAAACACGATTCCTAGCGATTTTAGCCACCCTAGCTCATCGAGTTTTTGAATAATTGATTCTCTATGGGGGCATTCTGAATAAGTGCCGATTTTTAGCTCTTTATGCCAATTTCCGAAGAAGAATTCAAGAATCTTCCGAAATATATGAAAGGAAGTCTAGCATTCTCCGACATGGACATCATTTTGAGAAAGCTTGACGAAGTTATGCGAGAGAACTGGAATCTGCGACATAAGCCGATGGCAAAGTTGAGCCCGAGCCAGAAGGATATTGTTATTGCTATGCATGATGAAGTAATAAAAATAAATCTGCTTTATCACATTTTTCAGTTAAACGCTCTGAGACTTCATAAAGAAGCTTTCTATTGCACAGAAGCCGCTTTGACTGCTGCATTGGACTTAAAAATGCGTGCCAAAGTTAAAGTTGTTCGTCCATGCTTGCGCCATTTGCATCGTACAAGCGAACGAACTTTGAAGGGAAAGATTTATATCATGCCGTATCAATAGACAAATTTTTTATGTACTGTTTATGCTGTAATTCCGCTGTGATTATGTTCTTGACTTTTTAATTCAATATCTGAATGTGTACATACATTTGATTGTACATTTTATTATGCCATATTCTTTTTAACACTGCATTACAAAAATATATTTACACCCCGAATTTTCGAGGTTCGCCATGTTCTCGAAGTTTTCAGGAATCGAAAACTGTTCCATTCGATAGAGCATAGCTGAAAACCACGTTATGAGAAAAAACCGCGTAACTTTTCGACTTTGTGAAAAAATTTTAGACAAAAACTGGTTTTTAGCCCGTTGCATAAATACTTTGTTTTTGATTCTTTAGTACAAATTTGTACTTTTCGACATGTTTGCATATTTTGTTGAAAATACAATCTCCTCGTTTGTTTAAGACTAAAATTATGGAAATTTACCCTCACCATGAAAACCTATAGATATTTTAGTGAAAATAAAAAAATCGAATTTTTCACTAAAATACCTATAGGTCTTCATGGTGTAGGCCAATTTCCATGATTTTGGTCTTAAATGAGGAGACATTGTATTTTCGAAAAAATATGCAAACATGTCGAAAAGTACAAATTTGTACTAAAGAATCAATCAAAAACAAAGTGTAAGTAATTTATGCAACGGGCTAAAAACCCAGTGTTTGTCTAAAAATTTTTCACAAAGTCGACAAGTGACGCGGTTTTTTCTCGTAACGTGGTTTTTATCCATCTCTATCGAATGGAATATGCTTATATTCCTGAAAACTTCGAGAACATGGCGAACCTCGAAATTCAGGGTATAAATTTATTTTTGCAACGCTGTGTACCAACTATGTTCATTGTTTATTCATACAATAATATACAATTTAATGTTGTGACCTTATTCGTACTATCGATTGATATATTTCAAAAGGTTATGAAAGTTTTTTAAATTTTGAGATCCTATTATTTAACCAAATGTCTAAACAAAACGGCTGCTTGGATAAAGAATGGACCATCCACCGGATTCTTTCTGAGAAGATAGAAATGCGTAATGGGCAAAGAGTTCGGTTCTACAAAGTTCGGTGGTGGTATGAATTTCTCATCTTATACAACTTATTAGTAGCGTATCCAGGGGGAGGGGGTCCGGGCTATCGATGCATACCTCAAAGAAGGGGAGGGTAAATTACTTCTCTCACCACTCATCCAACGATCAAAATTTGGTCATTCATCTATCCATCAAAATTTGTTCGGAAAAAGAAAAAACTGCGTCAGGTTTCGAAATTTCCACTTTTTTTAACCTTATTGTCCAAATAATGTGGAAAATGCATAATTGTCGTTTTACATTTTTCACTCTTTTCCATTGAAAAATTTCAAAATGTAAAACGAGAAATTTGCATTTTTCGTTTTGCATTCATTTTTACGTTATTGGATAGGCCCAGAAATAAAAATGATTACAAAATTCTTGCGCCAAAAAATCATTTTTAGCGACAGCTATGAAGTTGATAAAAACATTCCAAGATCCGAAGTTGACAAATACAAAGAAATGAAAGGGGTGAGCTTGTTTAAAATTTCACTTAATAAATGAAATTTTTAGAAACTCATTGAAGTTGTTGGCCCAATTCAAGAAGATGATGAAATCGAAAAACCGATTACCGAATCAAAAGTTGCACTCAAGATGTAGGCTTTCTTGTTGAAATTTATGCAAATTTCCAATTTTTAGTGGCGATAATATCAAGATAATGTCGTATGAAGAAGTTAAGCAGCAGTATCCGGACGAGCTTTTCAAGTTCTATGAATCGCGAACGCAATTGTTCTAATTTTTAACCAGCATTGATGTGTGTATTTCACTTTTAAATCGGATCTCATGTTTAACTTTGTTATTCAATTGTGTATTGTTATTTTTGTTTTTTATACATTTTTATGGTTTTTTACAAATAAAATGGTACTACGGATGAGGAGGCCCAATAGTAATGCTTCGAAATCTGTTGCATGTTTTAAAACATGTTGAAATTCTATGAAACTTGTTATACTTATGGGTTACTATTATTGGCCTCGGATTTACTTTTTCTCCGATTTTACACAAATTTCAAAGTAATAACGGGAGAAAAAGTAAGAGGGAAAAACTAAAACGGGGAAAAAGTAAGTGCCAAAATATAGCCCAGATTCGGAGGAAACGCTTGATAACTCTTTCATCCAAAGATGCTTAGATGATTTCGCCGCTTCCGTCAATTTATGATGGTCTGATGTTTTCTTCAGTCCTGGCTTTCGATGTTTTACCTCATCCTGCACGATCTGCATTTAGGCCCATTTCTTCAAAGCACTTCATATCATCATGAACAGTAGACTTAGGAATATTGAGAATCTCTGCAATTTCCCTGCGTTCAATTTGAATCCTAAAAAGTATTTCTAAATAACTTTTTTGAAATATATCAGAAGATTATGCCAGTCCAAAGTCTATTAAATGTCTGAAAAAAATTTAGGACCGAACCCATTGTCTCGTGGATTAGCAGGGTATTGGCTTAGCGAGACTCGACTATACCTTTTAAGATACTTTAGAAAGATTTGCCCTTATCAAAAACCATGTAGACCTGTTAAAATCCTCTTTGAGCTCTTGATGTTATCTTGGCTTTACTTAAAAATACAAGAGTATTATATTGTATTTCAACTAAATGTATATATTTTAATGTCCAATAAATATCCGAAATTTTTACAAATGAAAAGTTTAAGGCCCCTCCTATACTTCACTCGCAGGGCTTGCGAGTGACACGCGAGTAGACCCTTTCAGGACTAAAATTTACTCGCATGATGGTTTTTCGAAGTCTCCACTATATGAAGCCTTCGAAAAAACATCATGCAAGTAAATTTTAGCCCTGAAAGGGTCTACTCGCGTGTCACTCGCAAGCCCTGCGAGTGAAGTGTAGGAGAGGCCTAAAGCTCGATCTGGCCGTTTTTGATGCGTTTTTTCAGTTCATATATTTCAAGTACGGAAAAAATTTATATGCAAATTTCAAAATTTGCCGACTTCAGGTTTTCGCTATAATAAATTTTCAAATTTATGCAAATTTAACAAAAACATAAAAGTTAGATCCCGCGCCTTATGGAGAAATCGAGGTGTTATATTTCACCAAAATAGGTCTCCAGACCCTTTCATTGTTTTTATCATAACTTTTTTTCTACATTTCCAACAATTTAAAGCACGATTTTATTGCCTTTCGTTCCCCTTCCTAACGACACCTCGACTATGACCTAAGCCTTTGTAGTTTTTGAGAAAAATGACTTTCTAAAGTTAACGATTTTTGACCTCTCAAAAATTCACTTTTTGGGCTCTAGCTCGAAATTTTTTCACTACGAGAGCTTCGAGCATTACATAAAAATAAACTAGTTCCTGGCCGACATCCCTGACTAAGTTGGGCAGCCAAAAATGTAAAAATCACTAACAAAATGAGTGCGCCTAAAACCAAAGGGGGGACCCCATGGATCGATTTTTGGGTCGAATGAAACCGTACGGTTCAACTTAGGAATAGGGCCATTATAAAGAGTAGCGAATGACAATAAAAACGTGCTTTAAATTGTAGGAAACGGTTCAGTAGAAAAAAGTTATGATGATGAAACAAAAAAGTGTCCGGAGGCCTATTTTTGCGAAAATGACACCTCGATTTTTCCATAAGTCTAAAGGCGCGAGACCTAACTTGTATGTGTTGGTTAATCACTTACTAGATACTTAAAAATAAACTAGGCTTCAAGTTTATAGCAACACTTTTTGACGTAGTACCACTCCCTAAGCGACTTTTCCAAGCATTGCCTCTTAAAAATTCCGAATATTTATTCGACATCCTAATATATACAAGCATAACGAAGAATCGTATATGATATGAGCTATACTAAGAATAAATTCCTTCTCATATTCTGTGTGTTGTTCGTGCATTGTTCAGCTAAAAGACAGGCAGGCAATCATCTAGCTAAATTATCATCTCTAACAAAAACTATTCGTGACATTGATGATTATGACCCGCTTTCATATTGCGAATGTAGCAATTCGACGTTACATCTAAATAGTTCTGATGGTATTCTTGTGTTAATGCCAACATTTGGTCCATTCTTCTGCCCAAATATGAGCTGTGCATGGTCTATTCCTATTGATTATCTTACTTCTACTGATTATTTAGAAATTCTCTTTCTTGGTTCTGATGAAGTAATCGATATGGTTAACATAACCGATTGCAAAAAGAATTTTTCTTTGATGTCGTATGACACTTCGTATGAAAATGAATTTAATCAAATTTATGTAACTCAAGAAACTGAAATATGTGTCACATTTGATTCCTACCAACTATTAGAAAATGTAAATGGTGAATTTTGGGCAATGATTTTCGAATATAATTCGGAAGGAATATATTATTCGGTAATGATTTTGTGTTTTTTTACACAACCTTTAGGATTGCGTACCGTTTGGTTTGTGGAAAGCAGTTTTTTCAGTACAAAAGACGCTTTTTAGCAGCTTAGTGTGACTCAAAAAATTTTTTCTTTTTCAAATAAGACTTATAAAAGTTGTCTAAACGAGACCTTCAACATAAAAAAGTTGGGAATTAACAGCCATTCCGAGAAAATTCGACTTTTCGTAAAAATGTAAAACCTGATCTGATAACTTAAAGTTTTAGAAAATTATTTTGAATGAAAATCAACCAATTAATATTTTAACACTGCGACCTCAATATTTGGAACTTGATCTTATTAGCATAGTCGCTGAAACTACTCATGGCGCATTAGAATTAGGAGGATTTATTTCTCCTAACCCTTTAACTGGATATAATAAAAACATTGGTGTATATGATGCTGAAAATTTAACTAATTTCATATATATGCACACAATAACTAAACAAAAGTTCACACAAGTTGCTTCAGAGCCTGGAATTTTTACAATATTATTACTTGAGGGTGAAATGTATAGTCCTAGTAACTACTATAATTCATATCAATTTTGTTATCGAAGCAAAGAATTGCATTCTGCTAATTGTAATACAACAGAAAATTTAAAATATGCATTCCCTTGGGACAATTTCAACAATTTCAGTATAGCAGCTACAAGCAAAGGAAAATGTTTACTTTCAATTGTTCCTTCAGCTTCACAATCTTCTAGTGTAACATATGTAGATAGAATGGCGAATGCGAGTGGCGAATTCGCTTATTATATTCACATTTTGCATATAGTCAGTTTAACTTATGTAGGTCCGGGGAAAGTTGATGTTGTCTCGGGATATAATGAAACATACACCCTGTTCAACTTTTCAAACCAAACTTATAATTTATGGAATGATACAGTTGTATATGGAGAATTGATTTCATTCATTATTCCACCAGATGGACAACTTTATGTTGAATATGAAAACTTAAACGCGTACGACAAAACAAATAAAGTAAGGCTAACGCACTCGGAGGGATGAGTATGAGTGGCATATGGTAAAAATGGTTACATTTTTTAAAATCCTACTACTATCAACGTGTAATGTCTGTTGGTACAGATGTTACGTTAGATCTAAAAACGGAACGTTAAGACTAAAGTTGTAAGGAACGATGAGAGAAGACAATCGAGACCATGTTTATGGTGTAGCCTCAAAAAATTCCATGCCCTCAACGATGTTAAAATTTTAACATTTTTTTTGAAAAATCCTAATTTTAGGCATTTGATCATTATGGTACAGGTATAATACAATCCGTAACCTACCCATTATCTACGTTTGGTCAAGGCTTTAAACAATCGATTCAAAGTACAAATCTACATGGTTATACAATCTTTAATATTACAATAGTGTTTGCTGAAATTTCCGATGGCGGTCATTTACAAGTTTATAGTGGAGATCAGCTTATTTTTCATATGAATGACGTAAGTTATGATTTTTACATATAATCTGTTCACGAGAAGTTGGAAAAAATGGTGCTTCTCAGAGCATTTAATACAGGGTGTCTCACAAAAAACCGGGCAATTTTTTATTTCGCGGTTTCCCGAAAAGATTTTTCGATGATCTTTTTTCTGCAGCTTTTTCCTTTGGAAATGACGTCTCTAGGGGTAACTTTATGCGGGAAATCGATTGCGCGTATTGGAAAAACATTAAAACGCCAAACACGACCACGCAGGGATGCCTATGAAGATCTATAACATGAAATCATTCATCAACTAAATTCATTCAACCCAGCGGGCTCAACGTTGTTTAACTTGCCAGATCGGACGGCCGGCAATCGCTATGAAGTACCAAATTTTATTCCATCTCTCGTGGAATAGACTATATTTTAGTTTATTTTAGAGTTTAATTGAAAACGAAATTATCCCTTTGTTTAATGGAACCGAAGCTATAGTCGACTATGGACAAGGAAATAACTTCACTCGAGGCGCATTAATTCAATACGAAGGAATATTTGTTCCTGTTATGGAACCAACACCGAGAACTATAGTCAAAAAAGCTAATGTAACGATTATAGTTGTTTCCAGTATAGTACTAATAATCCTAATTTCTTCTTTCGTAATCACTTGCTATTACTATCAAATCAACAAAGAACGAAAGCGGATGGATTTCATAATAGATCTTATGAAGACACAAAAAGAACTATCGCCAGAAGAAATTGAGGACCTAAAAGAGAAACGTGATGAGTTCACAATATCAAAAAAGAAATTACGGATTTATTATGAAAGTCCCATCGGGAATGGAGCCAGTTCTACTGTTTATACTGGATTTATTTTTGGTCCATCGCCACTTGCTACCACAACCAGACGAATAGAAACTCAACGATTTCGAGATTGCAAGGTCGCTAACAAAGTGCCTTCTAGCTTTGGAAGTGATGAAACGGAGCAGCTGTTCCGGGAAATTGACTCGATGAAGAAAATTGGTTATCATCAGAACATTATTTGCATGTTAGGTGTGTGTTTTTTGGAGGAAAAACCAGTGATTGTTTTCGAGTTGGCTGAGAAAGACTTATTGGGATACGTGAAATCATTAAATCAAAATACATCAGGACATTCTTATTTCTCCTTCAAAATTTTCTTCTCAATTCTATGGCAAGTTGCTACAGGTATCCTATACAATACATCATCTGCAAGGGGTTATTTACACAAATTGGGGTAGCACGGGGTCGAGATTTTCGAGACAAGTCGGGATCAGGATTTGTCGGGATTAACAAAGTCGGAGTTGGATTTTTAGTCGGGACCGGGATTTTTTTCAAATACAAATTTGTTTGAAACCTTTTCAAATCCAAAATTTATCAACGAAGGGGGGACCAGTATCAAAAATTTTTCATTTTTTCCGTCATGGGGGGAACCGGACTCTGTGCCCCCTCCCCCCCCCCACAGCTACGTCCTTGGGGAGGGGGTCAATGTATTTCATGCACTACATGCTTGAATCTAAATTTTTTTGTTTCATTTAGGAATGCAATATATTGCATCAAAATCTATTGTTCATCGTGACTTAGCAGCTCGAAACGTTTTGCTTACGGATAGTTTTAATGCAAAAATTTCGGATTTCGGATTATCTTGTTCCACCATTGTTGAAAAAAAATCGAACAAACTCTACTACCTACCAAAAAAGTTGCCCGTCAAATGGCTCAGCATCGAAGCACTTGTTTCTAAAATTTTCTCCGAAAAATCTGACGTTTGGGCATTTGGAGTGTTGATGTATGAAGTTTTTAGTTTTGGCCAAGCTCCTTATCCCACTTTTGGGCTGGAAGATTTAGTTGAATATTTGCAAAATGGAAATAGGCTAAGTCGTCCAGAAGCAGCGAATGAAGAGATCTATGAAATTATGTTGGATTGCTGGAAAGAAGATCCAGAAGAAAGGCTTACGTTTGAAGCTCTTGCTAACCGGTTTTATGTTATTCTTGAAGATGCCACAAAATCATATGGCTATGTTGAAGGCAAAAAGGATGAATAGAAATATTTTCTTGAATAGATATATTATTGGCTATCGCATGCAGACTATTTTTTCTTTTAGGTAGAAACGGAGTATACAGCCCCACATGACTAAATGTTTGTATAACAGTCACATATGTTGAAAAATTTGCTTAGTGGGGGGCCATTTCTGAACCCTCTGCCCAAGTATGGCATAAGCCGAAATATTGTGTTGACCATGCAGGAATCGATTTCGCGCTTTTTTGAATCATGCAAATGTCCAGGGCTGTAAAAAAAGCAATTTCTTCGAACAATTTTAGTCACTTTCTAGTTAGCAAATTTATAATACCATTGATCAGAAACAGCCTTGGCTCAGTGGCTGAGCAATCTGACTCCCATTTTTACATATCGGGTTCAAGTTGCATGTAAGAGAACGACCGCTAAATAGAACATGGCTAGAAAATGAGATTGGAATTTTTGTTTAATTAAAATATTCATAAAAATAAGAAAAAATGCAATAAAAATAAAACCATGCAAAAATTTTTTTGACCCAACGGGGATTGAACCCAAGGTGAAAAAATGGGAGTCAGGTTGCTTAGCCACTGAGCCAAGGACGCTTCTAATCAATGGTATTATAAATTTGCTAAGTAGAAATTGACTAAAATTTTTCGAAGAAATTGTTATTCTTACACAGGGGGTCCCTGGCTCAAAAATTGTGAAAAAACATTTTTTTCATATGTTTGCTCTCTTTTGTTATATTTCCATATTTAACTGATTGTAATTCGTCATTTGTTAAATTTTTTGAAAAAATAAAGTATTAGCTAATACATTTGAATCCTGAAAGGTACTCCTAAATAACTTTATCAAACGATTATTTCAGTCCAAAATATGGCAGTATAACTTTTCGTACAATTGTGGTTCGTACAAACTTTTCATAAAATTGTTCTGTACAATTATTTTTCGTACGAAATTTTCTTACGGTGCTTTTCGTACGGTACTGTTCGTATAAATATTTTTCGTACAGGTACTTTTCGTAAAAATAATTGTACGAAAAGTTCGTTCGAGCCTTCTGCACAAGAAGCAAGGGCAAAAACACTGAGCTTAGTAGTCCATTTGTTAAGTACTTAGTTTAAAATTGATTAAAACAAGATCCACGAAAGAATCGAGAGACCAAGGGCATGTCACAAAATTTTTTTCGATGCTGAACGAAAATTTAGGCTTATAATCTCAGATAGGTCATTGCCTGTTATAAATAAACAAATTTAATCTACCCATCAATCACCGTAATTTTAAACTACATGTAAATTGTTTAAGCAGTTGCGAATGTAATTTTAAACTACTTAGAACTCTCGAAAAAATTCATCACTCGTCTGTCGAGGCATCGTCTAGAAAAAAGGTAGTCTGTCGAGGCATCATCTAGAAAAAAGGTATTTAAGAGGCAATATCTCGAAATATCGCAGATAGCTCCTGAGGAAGTGAGTCTACGCCAAAAAGTGTTGCCACAAACTCGAAGCCTAGGTTATTTTCATGCACCTAGTGAGTGATTAACAAAAAAATATAAGTTAGGTCCCGAGCCTTTAAACTTGTTGAGATATCGAGGTGTCATTTTCTCAAAAATCGTCATTTGGACCCTTTTTTGTTTTTATCATATCTTTTTTCTACTGAAGCTACAATTTAAAGCATGTTTTTATTGCCCATTGTTGTCCTTTCCAGCGGCACCAAAACTATGTCCCAAGCCTTTGTAGTTTTCGAGAAAAGTGACTTTCTTTCTATATAACGATTTTTTACCCTCTCAAAAAATCACTTTTTGAGCTCTAGCTCGAAATTTTTTCACTACGGGAGCTTCGAGTTGCACATAAAAATAAACTAGAATTCCTTTCGATGAGAAAAAAACACTAAAACTTGTCATTTCGACTAGTTTAAAAAAATAGTAGGGCTCGGTAAGTCTCACTCGCCCTTTAATTGAACCATCAAACTTTTTTAACCTTTAAACTTGATGATCGAACGATTATTTTTTCCTTAGCTTCATTTCTTTTTTTGAATTTATCACCAAAAAGCTTTGTGAAAACTTGAGCTAACTCAATTTTTCCTTTTACATCATTTTGCTGACCTTTTGTTGTAATCTCTCACATCCGAAGACATTTCTTTCCTACTTGACTTTTTTACTTGATCACATTTTTCTTGTGATCCTAATAAATTACCCAGATTTTTTGTGCTATCTACAGAACAGCACAAAATTATTCTATGAATAATTGAACCATCGCCCTAACTCGTGATTGTTTTAACGTTTTCAGTCCTTCTAAAAAATTCATTCCCAAACAAATGTTAAACTTTAGATCAACCCGACCAAAGTTTTAGTGTTCTTTTTATTAAAAACCCGTTAAAATGTATAGCTTACATGCTATCCTTGTTATGGTCATAACTGTAGCATTCGGCACCGGAAATGGAATGAGTCTAAGTGAGTCTGAAATTAAGTTGGAACAAGTTGAAATTCCGGTCGAATACAATGGGAGATATTTGCATGTATGGAAGGAAAACAAGCAAAATTATAGCAGGTATCTGAGATTTTATCTCAAAAATATTTAATTTTTCTAGATTTTTTGTAACCCCTCTTTGCGAGCTTATTACAAATTCTGTCAACTGTTCAAAAGATGGTTACTCAGAAAAAGAGCGTTATGTCGTTGATTTGCGCTTGCGTCTTTGGAGTCAAACAGCGGCAGAAGCTGTTAAACTATCTTTGAACCAAAAGGGAACACCGGCAGAACTTTCGGATATTTTCCCTTTACCGATGCAAACTGTATGTTAGAATATAATTTGTATATCTTCGATTTTTTAGATACGCTTAGGCAGTGACCAACCGGATCATTTTGAAATCAACGATCGATGGCGCTCAAATCAACACCAACCGAAGAGTGTTATATTCGAGCTATATACAAAAAACAAAGCTTTTTGTGAGAAAATGGTAATTTTAAGCAAAAGAGCCTAAAAAGCATAAAATAGTAAAGATGCTTCATTTTTTAAATTAGTATATCACACACATTCCCACGAGGGTAGTCATAAAATTCGAAAAAATGCACGACCCTCTTCGCCACAAAAAATACCGAAAATCATAAGAGCCCACCATACATATCGAAGGGGGGGGGTGCAAAGATTTCAAAAAATGCGACTCCCTCAGACCCGATTTTGCGACCCCTTTGCCAAAAAATAGCGAACAATCGAAAATTACCCCTAAAAAAGGCAAAAAATAGGAAAAAATTCCTTTCTCCCTTGAAAAGTTGACGACTAAAAAACTACCGGTACTTCTCCGGATTAGGATACTTCATCAACCACGGACGTTTCATCAACCGGACACTTTATCAACTGGACAGTTCATAAAATGGACACTTCATCAACCGGACAGTTAATCAACTGGACACTTCATCAACCAAAAAAGTGTCACATTCGACGAAAAAATTCCAAATTATGAAAGTTTTTGGTTGATGAAGTGTTCATAGTTGATCAACAGTTTGCCTAGGGGTCAAAATGATACCCATTTTTCATAAAATAGCTCAATTTTTTCTGTGCGTTTTTTAAAATTTTTTATCTTCGAGTTCTTCCCTCACCTTCCCAGCTTAATGACGAAGACGTGTCATTGCATCAAAATTATTTACGTCAATTTTCGATTGCATCAACAGACATTTGCGTCAATTTTGTTACTACCTTGATACCTTCCTGATAAAAGGTAGTAACGTTACTACCTTGACACCCAATGACGCAAATGACTGTTGACGCAATCAACAATTGACGCAAGTGTCGAATGACACAAATGTCTGTTGACGCAATCGAAAATTGATGCAAACAAAAATTGACGCAAATGTTGGATGAACAATTGACCTTTGACGCAATCGAAAATTGACGCAAACAAAAATTGACGTAAATGTCGGATGACGCAAATAATTTTGACACAATCGACAC
>JAQGCP010000507.1:0-16377 GCA_034699885.1 Acrobeloides thornei | reverse complement strand
ACATGGCCCACAAAACAACGATTTGTTAGCAAGATGGAAAACAAAATTATGGCCATATATTCTAGATCTGCTGGAAAATCTTCTTATATTAAACGAGAAATGTCTGTTTGTTTCACCGAATTTTGTAACTTATCCCGTTACGACTTAGATTTTTGGAAAGAGCTTGGTGAGAAAAGAAAAACAATACCAAAATCATGGGGGTACCCCATAGTTTACAAGTAGGGGATACACCGGTCCCTCAGGATGGATGGATGAATGGCCTTTCAGGGGGGGATACAAGAGGGGTACATAATAAAATTTTCAAAAATTTATATGATGAATGAATTGGAAGTAGAAAGGGTACACAAACCCTTATGATGGATGGATGAATGACTATAAAGGCGGAAGGTCCGAGGATGAGTGGTGAGGGGGGTATGTACCCCCTTGATTACCTATGGTCGTTATATCGAGGTTTGACTGTTGTCCATTTATTTTTTAAAGAATTTGATAACATCGATTGAATCAGGCAACATCAAAAACTGTATTGAAACGAAATCATCGGACAACAGAAAATTCAAAATACATCGACGCGCCCAGAGGCTTTCCTTTTTTTGACGACCACTAGAGTTTGATAATTTTGGAGACTTTGATGAACTCGGCATTAAGCTTTCTTGTGGGGACATATTAGAATTTTGTTTTTCTGACAGAGCGGACAATGAAGCAATTAGCGCAAAAGCTGGTTTTTCTTTTTGACGTCGTATTGCTTTTGGCCAATGTTCGGCAATTTTTGAGACGAGCGATAGCTCATTGAATTCCTGAGATCATAAGAAACAAATTTGTAGAACAACACTTTTTGTGAAAACCTTTTATAACCAGGGTTGGGAAATAGAATTATCCGGATCTGGGGAAATTGGGTAAAAAAATTCCCCGGGGAATTCTGGAGAAATCTTTTCCCCCAGAGTTAATTGGTTTGAAAAGACGTTTCTCCATTTTCAAGCCTCGGTGATACAATGACAAAGCAGCGGCTTCGTTGCCACAAGGTCGCGGGTTCGAATCCTCTTGGAGCCAATTTGGCTTGCAAAAATTTCTTTGTTGTCTGGCTTTTTGTCGAACGTATCAAAGAGCAACATCTCAAGAATTCAACGAGATATCACTAACGGATCAATGGATTTTTAAATTTTCTGTTGTCCGATGATTTCGTTTCAATACACAGATTCTTTAGTTCCTTATGTTGTCTGATTTAATCAGTGTTATCAAATTCTTTAAAAAATAAATCGACTATATCTAATTAGATATCAATTGGCTCCGGTAAGATATGAAGCAAGCACGTCAAAGATATGTCCAACAAATGCATCTACAACTGCAACTAAACATGATACAAACAATCGTAGGAGCTTTTTATTACTTGGTTTCTTGAAATTCGGTGGTGGGACACTTGTGTCCCGCTTGTTGCTGCCGAGACATTTGCATTGCATCAATCGATAGGACTCGGTGAGAGAAGAAAAATGGCACTCTAATCATGGGGGTACCATTCAAAATAAATTTTTTAGCCCTTTATCATGTTTTAACGTAAGATTATAATGCAATTTTATCGCCTTGCGATAAGTTATCCTCATGGCCGAGTGGGTAAGACTCTCGACTTAGGAAAATTGTTTGTAGGTTCGATTCCCAACAGAAAACGAATGTTTTTGCCCCTGGGAACACAAATCTGAAGGAATTTTTTGATTTTGACCACGGGAAGGTACCCTAGGAGAAATGTCAGGCAGCAAATGTCTCGGCAGCAAAAAGTGTGACACAAGCATACATTACCAATGGGCGGGGGAGGGACTGTCCCCCCTCATGTAGCATCGAGCCAAAAGTTAAAGATTCATATAGCCTCGGGGTGGCAAAGCCGGCTAGAAACTACCTCAGGCTAAAAAAAGGTCCTTTTTTGGTCGACACCATATAGCCTCGAGGTAGCTTGTCCCCCCCCCCCCTCCTTGTTCATGTATGCCCAGAGGGTCATTTAAAATTTTGTTGTTGATTTCTCTCGCGAGAAGAAAAATGGTAATTAATCCAAAACTTCCCCCACAAACGTAAATTTTCCAAAATTTCCCTCCCCAAATCTGGACCAAAATTACGATGCTGGTCCAGTGACATAGCCAAGTGAGCTGGGTCCACTAAAACAGAGTAGAAGGCCAAAATTTTTACCAAAAAGTTTCTATTTTTTCACCAAAATTTTCTGTTTTCAACAAAAATGACAAAAAATTTTCATTTTTATTAGTCCAAAATTGGCATTTCATGAGCTAATTTCATGGACAGCAGGAAATTTGTTTATCGTCGTGCGATTTTATGCTTCTTTTCATAACAAATACAGCGGTTCAATGAACTAGGAGCTCATCATATGAGCAATGAGAATGGTTAGACTTCAAAGTTTTGACACAAAACCCGTTTCGAGCCATTAGAGAACTAGGAAGTAGTATCACAATCGAATAAGCAAAGTCGGTTCGTCAATGATAGACAAAATGTTTCTTGGAGCAACAAATCATATCATTGAGCAACAATATTGTTTTGAAATTCTATTGAATTAATCATTTTACTGATAGTTTATTTATTGCCTAAGCTTAAGCTAAGGGTGATCAATACTCAGATACAAAAAAATGACAATCATAGGTTGGTAAGGTGGCGGAGAGAGGGACCCCCGATGAGGTGGTCCCCTCAATTTTGAGTCCATGAGTGAGTGGGTCAGGGGGAGTCTCCCCCTCCCCCCTTGCCGACCTAAGGACCGCCGGAAATTTTTGACTTCATTAATTTATCACTAATTCCGTTCGGACGCGTTCGGACACATCACTAATAGGCGTTCAGACGCGTTCAGAAACTTTCAGAAACGTTCTAACGCGTTCGGAAATGTTCGGACGCATTCGGAAATGTTCGGACGAGCGCCCGAACGCATCCGAACGCCTATTAGTGATGTTTCTGAACGCAATTAGTAAAGTTATTAGTGAACTAAAGTCCATTCGGGAGCCGTCCGAACATATTAGTGGCGGCCCTAAGATAACAATCCTTGTATCGGCCAGAAATATGCGAATTTTGAGTGCGAGAATAACTTCATAGTGACAAACTTGTCTCAAAGTCCCATTGAGATTCAGAATGTGACTTAGACAATGAGACTCTGGGCGGAAAATTTGTCTCCTTGTCACAAATGAACAAAATGACGAAAAGTGTTTTTTGTACTTTCACTATAATCCTTTTGATAAGTTCAAAAAGTTTCAAAGTTTTTTTTCATAATTTTCTCATGTTTAATGTTGCGCAAGCAGCATTAAACATTCTTCTTCTTCCCCTATTTGTCCCTATCTCCACGTATGAAAACCAAAACCAGCCTAATAAAAAGTCAGCGTGAGTCCTTCTTCCCCACTTCTCCACCACCGTCTTCATTTATCGTTGGTCCGCAAGTTCCGAGTGGATGAAGAAGAAGGTCCCAAAACAAGAAAATTCTTCGTCTTCTTCTTCAGAGCAAGAAGCCGAAACTGAAGAACAAGACGACAAGGACGTCGAAGAAGAAGAAGAAAAAGACTATCCGAGTCGTTGCATCGCATCAGCCGAAACGGCTCCTCGAACAAGTGTGGCGCTTATCTAGCGCTAACCATCATCTCTCCTAAATATCTTCATTCTTCGGGTGAATTGCAAGTGTGTTACGTTTGGAAGGGAACATGCGCTTGGGATTCTTGTCTTCAACCCGGCTGGTTTGATTCGATTTGATTTAGTCTATCTGCCGCAAGGAGATAGATAGATCCTTCTTCATAGATGCTCGACTCAAGTTGGTTGATTCTGTTAGGGGAGAAGATTTTTGTGCAGCAGCGATCTGATTAGAAAATTAACTAGGTCGGAGGCACAGGAAGAATGTCGAGTTTAAGTTAAGAATTAGTGTGTTTAGTCTGTCTTCTTCGAGAACATGTGATTAGGATATTTTGATCAAATTTTAATTTGGGGCAGTGGCATAGCTATTGGGGGAGGGAGTCAAAATTTCAATGAAAAAATTAGGAAAAAAAGATCATTTTTCCCTTTCCCAACTTGGCACTTGACAAAAAACTTTGTCTAGGACCCATTATTTTTCTTTTTCTTCACGCTAACTTTTAAAACTAAGCAACCTTTCTTGTTCTCTCTTGAAATATTCTTGAGTTTTTGAAAAGAAGCTTAAATGTTAGCTCTCCAGGGAGACAAAGTCTATGACTTCTTTAAGCAAGAAATCAAGCAACTAGAAAGTTGAAAGAAAGTGCACTTGCGTTTTTGGCCTTATGCTTACTAGTGTTGGCTAGCAGCTTATCGGCAATGTGTACTTGAGCCGATAATCTTTTTGTGTGGTTCTACAAGGAGGGCTAATAAGGGTAAAGCAACTTAGGCAGACGAAATGGTGGTTGAGTTTTGAGTCAAAGAAAAGTATAGATAGGATTTTGTTTAAAATTTTTAAGACTTTTTGATAAAAATCGGTACTAGACGTACTTTTTCGGATTTTTTCAATTTTCATGGGGCAATTTTCACGGTCAATTTTCACCTAATACATGGAAACTTAGTGATCCAGTTGAGATTTTTTGTTAATTTTTTTGCCAATTACTAGTTTTTCATGTAGTTTCACCCTGTTTAAGTGGTTTTGTCATAGGGATGTTGCACCTAATGAGCAATCCTTGTAAGCCTAGGCCAAGCCTAAGCCTAGCCTAAGCCTAAGCCTAAGCCTAAGCCTAAGCCTAGTCTAGCCTAAGCCTAGCCTAAGCCAAGCCAAAGCCTTTTACCCTCAAGTTATCTAACTTTCTAGATTCCAATGCAATTTTTTGATAAATTCAAATTCCTTTTTTTCCTAAAACACCAAAAACCTCTTTCTTGTTCTTACAATTTTCCACACAATTTGCCACTAGTACCTTTTTAGTCTTCATTCTTGCACTTCGTAGTCTCATATTTTTGATTGCGACTCATCACTCTCAAAAAAAATCACCGATCATCAATGGTTGACATGAGCCGGGTTGAGAGATTTTCGCAGCAGCCGGGGTGTTTCTTCTTTCTTGGTTTGGTTAGAATTTGATTTTTCTGTAGTTAAAGTGTCAGTGGGGAGCAAGTGTGAGCAAAACGAGACGAGTTTGTGCTCTTCTTCGCCTTCTTATTCTTCATCTTTCGTTCTTCCATACAAGTCGCTCGGCCATCAGAGCAGCTCTCATGAACCGCGGAAAATCAACACAGCACACGCCAGACTTTGCGCGTTTTTCACGTTTATACGCCGGTGGCTGTGTTGGTTGGTTGTCCTGGCGTGTCCTGCTTCTTCTTGTCTAAAGTAGCAAGACATCACATCACAAGCAACTCACACAAAAGAATGCGCGCTCCCCGCAGCAATAAACGCAAAGTGAATGGAAGAAAAGTATCAAACTATTCCGAGCTTGTATTATGTGTGTGCACTAATTCTTGCCACTCGGACTTCGTCCCCTTTCATGGGAGAAGCAGAAGAAGAAAGAAGAGAAGGAAGGAAAAACGAAAACCCATCGGGCTACTTGCTTGTGCTTGCTTGCTTGCTCATCATTACTTCTCGGTTTGGTGATTTTGGCTTGCTTGATGACGCGCTTCTCGATTCCTGTTTTGTATCAGTTTGCTAACTCGTTTGATAGAAAGTCTCGCTGCTTGTGTTATATATTCGCTCAGTTCATTTCCTAATTTGAGCTTTTTTGATAAATTGTTTGTTTACAAATTGGCTTTATTAAGAAAGGATGGGAAAATTTTTGGAATTTTTTTATATTTTTCGAGATGGGGAAAAATTTTTTGTACTAATTCGGATTAGCGACTCAAAATGACAGGGTTCAAAATCCGGAAAAAAGTTTTTATTTATTTATTCTAAAAATAACCACTATAGGGGTTTTTCTATGCGGTTAATCGAATGCGCGCATTTCCGATGCGTGAAAATGCATCCTTGACCTTGATTCAAGGTGGGTGTATTGAAGCGAAAATCAAAACTTTTAGTTTTTTATGTAAAAAATGGACATTTCTGGGGATAAGGGAATTTTTATTACTTTTCGAATGCATCCCTGCGTGGTCGTATAGCGAGAAACAATGATGCGAATTTTGAACACCATTGGATGAAAATTCGAAAAACACCAGAAACGTACATTATTACATAAAAAACTAAACGTTTTGATTTTCGCTTCAATACACCGACCCTGAGTCAAGGTCAAAGAAGCATTTTCACGCATCGGGAATGCGTGCATTCGATTTGCCGCATAGAAAAAGCCCTATAAAGGTCATTTTTAGAAAAAAATTTCCGGATTTTGAACCCTGCGGTCACTAATCCGAACTAGTACCAAGATTGGACAATATTTTTTTATACTTTTTACGAGGCTAAAAATATATATCCGTGTTTATTGTTAGTCAAATTATTATTTTTTTGAAATTTTTCTTATTTAAAAAAATTACATTTCAAAAATTTTTTAGCCATTTTTCACAAATTTGCATAAATCTCTTGCCGAATGAGCCAAGTCATGGGTCCAGAGCAGACTTTACGCCTAGTCCAACTATATCGCGACCACTATGCGGATATTAGCCGGCATACACAAGATGTCGAAGGTCGGAAAAGAAAAATGCAAGTCTGGAAAGACATCACGGACGAGCTGAATGCCACTTACACCACGTCATTCAGTGTGGAACAGTACAAAAAGAAGCTTCAAAATGTTCAATGTACTTCTAGACAAAAGCTTCAGACGGGCAGAGGAAGGTGGTAAAATTTTAACTTTCTGAAATTTAAAAAAATACAAATTACAAATTTTGACCTAAAATTCCCATTACTATAATTTATAATTAACTTTTTCCAATATCATAATTTGAAAGATACAATTTTTAGTATCTTTTGAATTATGATACTGAATAACGTTAATTTCGAATTATAGTAATGGGAATTTGATTTTCCCATTACTATAATTTGTAATTAACTTTTTTCAGTATCATAATTTGAAAGATACAATTTTTAGTATCTTTCAAATTATGATATTATTTTACAATTTTTGATAATAGGTTTAGGCCAGGAAAAAACACTCGCGTTGGACCAGGAAGTCGATTTTCCGCTGCAGAATCTGAATTTATTCGACTTTTTGAAGACCACAATGGTGTTTTTGACTCTTTCCGACATGATTCCGGCGCCAGCTCAGTCGATGTTATGGCCGACTCTGACCCTTCAAATATCAAAGTTGAAGACTTTCTATCATCATTGGGCTTCAATAACTTCAATACTAGCATTTTTGACAGCACAACAACCCCAAATGGAGACAGCAATGGTGATGAAGGAGAGAATTTCAATAAGCAACTGTTAACAAAACTAGGTAATGATCTAAAAAATTGGGTTAAAGAAATTTTTAAAAATTTTAGGTCAGCTTGGCCAACAAATTTTGGAGCAGCACGGAAGTTTTGCAGCACTAAATGTCCAACCTGTACTTAACAATGACCCCGCCGAAAGCGCACAAATTTCTCCAGCTACTTCTTCAAGCAATGACCCTGTTGTCACATCCGAAAATAGTCGAAAGCGTGAAAATCCAACTCAAGATCTCATACCCTATAAAAATGGGTTAGCCCAAACACCGCATGAGCCTAGTAATCAGATCTTGCTGAAAAGAAGACGTAAGGCGGTTCCTGTCGAAAATGGACACCATGATGATTCTTGGAAAAATGAACTTTTAGAGGTTAGACAATTTTTTAATAAAAAATTTAAAAAAAATTTTAGGTCCAAAAGAAGATTCTTGAGAATCAAGAAAAGATACTCAAAAGTTTAGATGAGCGGCCAAAAGAAGTGCTCAAAAAAGAAGAAGATGTTTTAAAGAAAGTTCCAAATCCCTCTTACGAAGAAAACAAGTTGAATGCGCTCTTTTCTCTAGGAAATAAGTTAGATAGGTTATGTGACGTCGTTTCATCTTTAGAAAAAACCATTCAATCTGCTGCTGGAAGGATTGTTCCATCAGAGCCATGAATTAGGGGAAAAAATGTAAATTTCTACAGGGTGGCGCAAAAAACCGGATTTTTGTGATTTTTTGATCGATTTTTTCAAAAAATTTCAAATTCTTTAATTTTTACGAAAATAATCCTACATGGGGTTTTGCGAGAAATCGATTGCGCGCATTACCGAATCTTAAAAATGCTTTCTTGACCCTAAATTCTGCAAATATCTGCGAAAAATGCAAAAATTCAATGCGAAAAATAGGCTAATTTATGGTCAAGGAAGCATTTTCAGGGCTTGGAAATGCGCATAATCGATTTTTCACATAGAAAAACCCCCTATAGAGTCATTTGTATGAAAATTAAAGTTCTTAATTTTTTTTGAAAATCCGGTTTTTTGTACAATTTGTTTGTTTTCCCATTACTATAACTTAAAAGCAATGATTTTCATTATCATAACTTGAAAGATACTTATTTGAGTATCTTTTAGATTATGATATTGAAAACTGTATCTTTCGCGTTATGATAATGGGAATTTTGTTTTCCCATTATTATAATTTGAAAGCAACGTTTTCAATATCATAACTTGAAAGATACTTATTTGAGTATCTTTTAGATTATGATAATGAAAATGATCAATTTTAAATTATAGTAATGGGAAATTTTTTCAACTTTTGCCGAAAAATTTAACGTAAACATGCTCATTTTAACAGATTTTTACATTTGTTTGATTGAGAATCTTGGTGTCTAAAGCCAGTTTGTACATACAGGGTTTTATTTTTTTATTCTCCAATTTTGGTAATTTAACATTTTTTTGTCGCACTAGTTATAATCTGCCAGCAACTTACTTGCCTTTTATTTTTTATGTGATACTAAACTTTGATTTGTTTTGCCTCCATTGCCTCATAATTAATACGAGATCATTCCTTTTGTGTGTATAGTTAGACTGCCAGTTTTTTGTATTAAAGACATGTTTTTATGGGCTCACCAAATTTGACAAATGGGTCTATGGGCCGCCGGATGGGTACTCAAAATTAAAATTGTTGTGTGTGCATTTTTCAACTTATGGAGGAGGAATTTTTCAACTTCTGCTGGTGAGAGAGGCCTTACCATGGTAATCTTATAAGAACATGTGCTTAGTAATTTTTGTTCATTGTAGCTATATTTTTATTCAAATAAACTATATCAGTATTTATATTTGTACAGGGTGTCCCAAAAAAGTAGAATTTTCTTGATTTTTTCATGAATTTTGGACTCGAAATTTTTTTCTAAAAATGACCCTTATAGGGGTAATTTGATGCGGGGAATCGATTGCGTGCGTGAAAACGCTTCCTTGACCCTGATTCAGGGTACCATGTTGAAGCGAAAGTGAAAAAAAATTGGATTTTGACCGGATATCCGACTGCCTAGAGTTTTTCCATGCGAGAAAAGCATCTTTACACTTCGGGAATGCGCGAAATCGATTTCCCGCATCAAATTACCCCTATAGGGGTCATTGTTAGAAAAAAATTTCAGGTATAAGATTCATGAAAAAATTACGAAAATTCCACTTTTTGGGACACCCTGTATACAAAATATTGCAAAAAATACATTCATAGATCAAAACCCTAACCTTTCCCTCAAAAATTTCGGCTGCTTAAAACACCCATTTAACGAATAAATATAAATTTTCACGGGCCCCAAATCAAAAGCAATATCCGACGCGACATATTCTTTCGGAGGTGGTGGAAATTCCGAGCCAACATAACACTTATAAGAAAAATCGAAATATTTACTCATGCTACTTAAAATATAGGTCTTGATTTCTTCGTCGCTGAAATAAAATCGCGTTCCATTGTAGACGTTATCGATCGATTTGAGTGTTTGTGTTTCATCCATAGAGTTTTGGCAGATTGAACAGGCTATATCGGCTTTTTTTAGGTTGAGGAGGAATTTTGAGCGGGTAGATAAAATAATGTCCATTTTATGAATTAAATAGTCAACATAAGTATATACAGAGGCAAAACAATAAAAAAGACAACAGGGAGTTGACAAGTGGCTGTGATTTAGCGATTGAGCTTTTTTCTTTCTTTTCTTTGAGTTGTGTTTAGTTTGTGTTACTATTGACAAATTAAAGAGGTTTTTGAAGAGATTTTAAAAAAAAAGTTAGCTTGTACGAAAAGTTGCAAAAATAAAATTTTTTTTAACTTTTTGAATTTTGTAAGTCTTGATCAATCGTTTCAATAAACAGCTGTTATTGATTCAGGCAATGACTTAGTAGCTACTACATTAGTTTATTATCCACTTTCTATCATGTTTCTCTAAGAACTGTACGGCATCATCTAGAGCCAATCTTGCGCGAAGCATCAATTTCTCCATTTTTGCTTCATGCACTTCTGGTATAGTCTCATATGTTATTGTAGCTTCTTTGAAATAAACACTCCACAAGGCAAGTTCTATAGCCATATAGACCATACAATAACCATAGGCTTGTTTGAGCTAAAATTTTTTTGATTAAATGTGACGTACAAAAACGTACCTGGTCTAATTTTTCGTCGAATGGGTTAGCTACATGTATACCCAAACTTTTTAAAAACTCATTAAAATAATGTTCAAAAATTGTCGTTTCGACTTCCCGTCTTATTTCAGCATCGACACCAAAAATCATTAACTTGGCAAGGTCAAACATTGGGTTGCCTAAAAAAATCAAGCCCAAAAAATGTTCAATTGTATTAGTTCATTTCAGCTGGAGTGCAAAAAAGTTGGGGGCCCATAGTGCAGTGGATAAGGAAACCGCCCGTCCGATCTTGCAAGTTAAGCAATGTCGAGACCGCCAAGTCGATCCCGGTACTTTTGATTTTCAAAAAACTTTTTTTATAAAATGAAATAAACAATTTTTGCTCCATTTTTTAGAAAAAAGTTTTTAAAAATCAAAGGTTACCTGGGTTGAACCTGGCCCTACCTATATGAGACATCGATTGTGCGCATTTCTGTACCTTGAAAACGCTTCCCTGAGCCTGATTCAGGGAAGAGGTGTATGTATTGAAGCAAAAATATACATATAGAGGGTCAGGGAAGCGTCTTCAAGGCAATACGCGCAATCGATTACTCGCATACCCTATAGATTATTTTGGTGAAAATTGAAAAAATCGCAAAATTGCCATTTTTTAAGACACCTTATATGGGGATGCTTACTTTATCAACTTTTCTTGACTCGGTCAAATTAATTTACGCCCTGGGGATCGAACTCTCGACATTGGAGCGTAAAATGGAACACTTGCCACTTCACCATTGGCGATGACTTTTTTGTCTTAAATGAAAATCGTATACCTATAAAAACCTCAGTAAAATCTATGAATGCTAAAATTTCATTTGAAGCTGATCCATCATCATAATTGTGCCACAAAATATTATTGTTCCATAGGTCGCCATGACACAAAATTGGAGGTAAGCCTAAAAATTTTTCGAATTTTTTGGGTATGCAAAAATTCTGGAGCTACTACATAATAGGGGCCCACTCACGTGAAAATTTTTTTAGGAAATGACCCATCTAGGGGTAAAAATATGCTGGGAATTCGAATTTGACATTTTCGAAGCGAAAGAGCACTCTCCTGATTCAGGGAAAGCATATTTTGTATTGAAGCGAAAAATCACAAAAAATTGCATCTCCCCAGGGAGAATAGGTCCAAAATTTTCGTACAGGTGGCCCCCCCCTATTGTGTAATAGCTCCAAATTTTACCTACCCAAGTCATTACAACATTCAGAAACAGCATAGTTAACAAAATTGCTAGTTTCTAAAAGTTTTCCAAGTTTGAAGAAGAGATTATCGAACATGCCAGGTTTATATGCTTTCAATTTTGACATTAATTTTCCCCTAATTTCTACATCATCTTCATTAAACAAATAAGATCCAAAGTAGTCGGAAATTTTCTCTGATAATAAATTCGCATGAAAACAGGCAATTTTTTCTACCACTGACATGATCTAAAAAGTGACCAAAGAATTGTAATTGAGCCCAAAAAGCCCAACTTGTTGTTTATTCAAAGAAGTAAACATGTCAAAACAAGAAGAGTTTTCACCAAAATCTTTCATTATAATAACACCAACATTTTTTGAATTTGGCAGTATTTTTCGGCAAAAATAAACTTCTGGTATAGGCAAAATATTTTTGGAGCCAAGAATTTCATAAAAATCGCATTCAATGTTATGTGATGGACATTCTTCTGTATCATATAGGGAACTTGTTTTGGAATATTCTTTGTTCTAAAAATGGAGCATAATGAGATCGGGGTGCAAAAGATAGCATTTCAGATCCACCCTCCACCGTTTTTTTCAGGAACGGAGAGGGATCGCCTCCAATCCGCACCATTGGCTACTCCACTGTCCTGAACACCTTCCACAGAAGGGATTCAGATAAGCTTATCTCCCGACTTTTATCCATTCAGGGTGTTTTCAGCGACCCTTACTAATTATGGTGCGGGTTAGTGTAAGTATAAAAAAAACTACATCTGATGGAAACATTCGCTCGTAAACGTCATCTCCTTGATATGGAATTTTTATGATAAAATTGATGCGCTCAAAATTTTTCTTCATCATCAAACGTAAAGAGTTTTCCAGTCGATCAGCAATTGCTTCATTTCGGTTGTCAAATCTACGATGACTCGAAAAACAGCTGAGGCATATCCTTTCCCAGCTAGATTTGTAGCAGCCACCTAAAAAGTATTATTCGCAAAATTTTGATTTTTGCCAAAAGATTGATATTTTGGGGAAAATTACACTTTTGGCTGAAAATTTGATTTTTGACAGAAAATTTGAATCTTGTTCAAAATTTGACTTTTTGCCGAAAATTTAATTTTTGTTTAAAAATGGATTTTTGACCGAAAATTTGATATTTTGGAGAAAATTACACTTTTGGTTGAAAAATTGATTTTTGACAGAAAATTAAAATTTGATCAAATTTTGATTTTTAGCTGATATTTTGATTTTCGACTGAAAATTTGTTCTTTAGCGGTATATGACGAGGTAAGAAGATGGGTGAGGCAAGAGGATGTAGAGTATAGACTCCACCAAATTTTGAGCCTAAGAACAAATCCGTTGAAATTTTTGTTAACCAGCACATTGCTACTTAACAAAGTGAAATCTTCTTCAAAAATATTACCGAGCAAATCCTCCCATTTTCTATAATTTCTTTAAATTTTTGATTTTTTGTTGCTAAAATTTCCAAAATTTCTCCATACGTTAAACCGATGTGTTCAAAAATATCATCAAATTTAGCTGGCATTTTCTAAAAAAAGCAAAAAAAATTATGCAAAACTAGCAGCAAAAAGTCCATAAGAAAAAAGCAAAACATACACATGCACAATCTTTCCTCCTAGTGTTATGTGTGCACTCGAGCAATTTATAGTCCCTTCAATCGATTATTGCACAATTAGGCTGCAATGATAAATATGCAAAAAATTGAGCACTAGAACTTTTAATGAGTTTAAAAAATTGTACAAAATGAATAAGCCCATAAAATTGTCATAACCCGTAGAAAATCGAGAAAACAATATTGTACTAGTATGATCTGGGAAGCCATCCACAAAAAATCTTAATTTTGCACCAAAAATTGCCATTTTTCGAAGGATTTTAGCTTCAAAAATTTGCAATTTTTTCACCAAAAATTGTCATTTTAAGCTCAAAAATCGAAAATTTTAAAGTGGGCTCCCCAGATCATATTAGAACCAAGAACCAAAAATATTTTAAAACTTGATCATTCATCTTCTAAATTGAGAGATTTGTCTTGATTTTTTTGAATTCTTGGTTTAGCATGCTGTTTAGCAGAGGAGTAAGTACATCGTCCAAAATAGATGAAAAGTTGGATGATGGAGATGATCGAGCCTCCAATCCAAAGTGAAAATTGGCCTAAATTTTGATGAGGTAGGAAAGTTTCATCATCTCGGGCGAGGGGTGGAAAATATTGACCCCGGAGTGTTCCCACAACAAATCGGCACTGCCATGATCCCATTTTTATCTCATCCCTCAAAAACACTACCTCCAAGTTGAGAAATAATATTCGAAGTAGTCAAAACTGAAACATGTTTGATCACTGTATAGTCTAAACTTTCAAAATAGATTTCCAAAATAATCATATTTTTTAATTTTTCCCATTTCGATTGATCATGAATAAAATATTTGGCCTAAAAACATTTTTTATTTTTTAGACTGAAAAAAAGATTCTCCACTGCGCAAAACAGAAAAGAGTATGGCATGGATCAAAATTAAAAATAAATGTCGCCAATCGACTCACAAGGGACCCTCTGCCCTAATGGTCATAAATAGCCTTTTTAAGGATATTTGGAGCTCTAAAAATCACCTAAAATAAATTTCTTATTGTGGTACAAAGTCATATTTCACCGTTTTTGGCTATGCCCAACACATCAAGCATTTTTGGAGCAATTTGAAATTTTTTAAAAAATCGATTTTGAGAGCACGATTTTGTACACCAGGCAAAAAAAATCGATTTTTCAAAAAAATTTCAAATTGCTCCAAAAATGCTTGAAAGTTGTTGGGCATAGCCCAAAACGGTGAAATATGACTTTTTATCACAAAAAGAAATTTATTTTAGATGATTTTTAGAGCTCCAAATATCCTTAAAAAGGCTATTTATGACCATTAGAGCAGCCCCAGATCGCGTTCTAGTGAAGCTAAAATTCTGGTGACTTGGGGTTTTTCATTTTGTGTTATAAGGAGTCGTTTGGCATAAAATTTAAGAAACAATCTTGAATTTGAAAATTCACAAGCTGTGAGGGTGAGCTCGCTAAGAGCTTCAAAACGAGTATTGTATCATGGGGATTTGGGGTTTTCCCCATGGCCGAGTGGGTAAAGTGACTGATTTGCACTTTAAAGGCGCGAGGTCGAATCCCGGCTCGAATTGTTTTTGTCCAATGTTTATGAAAGTTTTTGCATCTCTTTATTTTACTTTCTAAAACATGTTGCAATCATTTTTTGGTTGTTAGACACTTGCCGGAGCTGTTGAGTAGTGATTTTAATTAAATGACCTAGCCTTACTATAGCTCCACCAACCACAAAATGATTGCAAAGTGTTTTTTGATGCCAAAATAGAGATATGCAAAAATTTTATGAAATTTGAAGAACCTTAAATTCGGTCTGGGATCCGAACCCGTGCCTTATGAGTGAACGCCGAGCACGTTAGACACTCGGCTATGGGGAAAACCATGATATGGTACTCGTTTTGAAGCTCTTGGCGAGCTGAGTCGATTGTAACATTTATTTTTAATTTTGACCCATGCTATGCCCTTTTCGGTTTTTTTTTGCGCGCCGTGTCTTACTTCTTCTGAAGGAAAATATGCATAACTAATAGTCTTGCTAAATTGCCTAAAATTATAAAAATTGCATGAATAAAAATTTAGTCTTGATACATACCAATATCTACACCGTTGTCGACATTCTTTTTTGCATTTCTAAAAATTTAAACTAGAATTTGTTTGGGGAGGGGTACCTTTTGTTGCTCATGAGCATCAGAGTATAACAATTTAGCAAAACAACTCAAAAATTGTTTGGTGGTACAAATTGCTTGTTTTCTTTGGCGTGATGAAGCGGCTAGAGAACAATTACAACCAAGTTCGGCTGGTTCCATTAAACAGGCCTAAAAACGGGCTTACATTTTTTTAATTTCCCCGAACTTGCTTGAGAGAGGAACAGTGTTGTAGCCAGAGAGAAGGGCAAGCATACTGCCTATTGGGTAGCAAAAAAATGTTTAAATTTGCGTGGTTGTTTTTTAACATAAGGTCCCTCCTCTTATACAGGGTGTTCAATAATTTATTCCCTACTTTCAAAAATTCGCCAAAAATCGAGTTTAAATCTATTTCAGTAGCCCGATGGCTCAATCGATTGGCCCCATCATTAGGGTTTTTTTACAAAAAATTTATTGAAAATCCTTAATTTCGATTATATAACGCAAAAATGTAAAAAATTATGACCACAAAAAATAGCAAACTTCAAACGCGATTATCTCGACAACGATTCAGAATTTACTGTAAAAACAAACAATGCTCCATTTTTCATGAATTTTCCGAATATAATTAAATTATGGCAAATTTCGCTATCCTAGATTTCGAGCAGGGCCGGATAGCCGAACTTCAAACCGGTGAAACTATTTTTAAGGGTCCTTCAATTTTTTGCATAAACATTCCCCATATATAGAGCTATCTTTCTGGAAAGTTTCGAGTTGTGGTCTGAACGTTTAAGGGCACTTTGGGTACTTGGACTCCGTGAGAGGGGGTCAATTTTTGGGGTATTTTTGGATATTTGGCCAAGTATAAAATTATATGAGTGTCTGGGGTTAAGGTGGTCTTGCACAAAATGAAGCCCCAATCTCCAGCTACAAAATGCAAAAGACCGTTTGTTAAAAGCTAAAAGACTTAATGACTTAGAGCCGATCCAAGTTTGGTCAAAAAATGGTCATTTTTCCCAACTTCTAGGGG
>JAQGCP010000506.1:0-16380 GCA_034699885.1 Acrobeloides thornei | reverse complement strand
GTACACGTTGCTAGTACTAACCAATCCCGATTCCCACCATACGACTACGCAGGGATGCATCTATACTAGTACTAACTAATTGTACTAGTACTAATTGTTATTTCCCGCCACACGACCACGCAGGGATGCATCAAAAAAGCTATATCCACATTTCTTTCGTTTCAATGTACACGTTGCTAGTACTAACCAATCCCGATTCCCACCATACGACTACGCAGGGATGCATCTATACTAGTACTAACTGTAGTGCTAATTGTTATTTCCCGCCATACGACCACGCAGGGATGCATCAGAAAAGCTATATAAGGATCCACATTTCTTTTCGTTTCGATGTACACGTTGCTAGTACTAACCAATCCCGATTTCCACCATACGACCACGCAGGGATGCATCAAAAAAGCTATATAAGGATCCACATTTCTTTTCGTTTCGATGTACACGTTGCCTGATTCAATAAGTTCCGTGGTAGCCAACAAAAAATTTTTTCGACTATACCATCATTGTGGCAAGAAAAGAAATGCGGGCGGAAGTATGTTTGATTCGGAAATACGGAGCAGTCATAATCGGTGGAATCGTCAGACATGAAATTGGTTTCTCTCGTGCTTTCTGAGTCCAAGTTTTCGATCAAATCTTCACTCTCAATATCATTCAAAGAACCTTCAGCTGGTGCTGCCCCGTTATACCCGAATAAATCCCCCTGCGTGATATCATTGCCCGGGAAATGATCATTTTCGATAAAATTGTTTTCTTGGGCAAATAAAATAGGAAATAGTGTATAAAAGATCAGCCTTATTATTCGTCGGGACAACATTCGCTAAATTTTCAAGATATACTTCGTTTCCCGGGCGAGTGGGGGGGGGGGGTGCATGGCGCAGTGAAAATTGCCACTTACGTACTAACGACCGAAAGTTCGACTCCTGCTGGCGTCCGATTGTTTTTAACTTTTTTTAAAAAGAAAGTCGGCACTTTTTATAAATCGACGAGACGAACAAAATGACACCAAGATTACCAACTTTGAACATTTTTTGGGTTATTGAAACGAAAACCTTGATTCATGTTTTCGTTTCAATAACAAAACAATGTTCAAATTTGATCATTTTGGTGTCATTTTGTTCGTCCCGTCGAACTATAAAAAATGGCGACATTCTTTTTTTAAGTCGAACTTTTTCAGTTATGGCAATTTGTACTGGGCTCCCCACTTTTTATAATGACGCCCGGGAAACGAAGTATACAAAAGCTAAAATGCATGAGCAAAATAAAATGATAGGATATAAATGAGTACCTAAATAGACCAGACGATTGTTCCAAACGTCTCGAATGTAGTGTTTATCTATTCGATAGTTCATAGTTGGAAATAAGAATCGCCCTTGGTGCTTCCGTCAAGAGGATTTTGTCGAGATGTCGAGTGGACTTGATTGGTGAAGTGGGAATTTATACATTCCCTACTTTGATTGATTCCATTCATCGTCCAATTTAGAACGATTACTCAGATCTTGCTTTTCGAGATCTTGCACTTTAGCCAGCTGAATTGAAACTTTCAAATTTGAATAATAAACAAACGAATCTAGTTTTCATATAATTAACAAAGATTATCGAGTTTTGACCATGAAAATTCGGGGTTTTTTTAAAGGACCATTTAAGTGGGGGAAAAAGTTGGCATTTTTTGTTGATACAGTAAAAAAAATCCTCCGTTTAGTTACACCCCCAAACATTCCGTTTAGTCACCTCCCCCCAGGAGGGTGTTACACGGAAGTTAGACTGTATTCGGAAAGTTCATGAAAAATATAGCTAAATGAGAAGAACAAAATGACATCAAAATTATCCAATTTGAACATTGTTTTGGGTTATTGAAACTAAAATTCTGATTCATGTTTTCGTTTCAATAACCCAAAATCAAATTTGATAATTTTGGTGGCATTTTGTTCGTCTCATTTAGCTACAAAACTTATCAATTTTTTATACTAAAATAGGCCTTTTTTTTCACAAAAAGCCCATTTTTGCATTTTTTTAAACCAAAAATCGTATTTTCTGAGAATTTTCAGCATAAAATAGCATTTTCAAAATTTTTTTCTGTTTTGCTTTTAGTAAGCATTTTTTACACTTCAGCCCCTCCGAAAATTTTCTGGCTACACCCCTGCCATCACAGGTCTGGCTGCGCCATTGATCATGAGTTTAAAAAAATTTATTTTTCTTTTATTAATACTTATTTTATACATTGCAAATTTACAAACAAATCATGAAGGCGCATAACAATCATACATGCACAAGGTGGGCCCACTCGAATGGGGTGCTGGAAACTCAAATACGCAAGGGTCCACAAAAGGTCGACAAGATAACAAAACAAATTTTCACCTCAAATACGAGAGGGGTCAAGAAAAAGGTCAAAGAGGTCTTCGAAAATAAATAAAACTTTTGCAATACGACGAAAGGAAGTTCTTCTACACCTTGTTCATGTGTGACAACAAATAAAAAAAATATAACTGGCGTTAATACCCGAAAAAAAGTGATTGGCATAGATCTTTTCTAAAGTTTCAATATAGGTTTCATACTGACAACTGAAAATGTTCCCTTGATAGTAGTACCAAAAAATCATTATCCTAAATCCATAGCGTCTTCTTCTTTCGACATCGTTAAATCAATAAATTCTTCATCTTGGTAGTGAGCGGCTTCGTTCAAATCTCCAGCAATTGTAAGAGGTGATGAAGTGATAGTTTCAGGGCTACCAAAACTTGCCTCATCTGGCAAAGTTATATAATGGTAATCTGCGTCATCATTTTGATTCGAATCATCCTCTGTTGATTCAATTTCATTGATCCGCCCGTACATCGAAGTATCCAAGAATGAGTCAATGCCATTCGGCTGCCATAAAATGACTTCATTCCCTGTTTTAACCTTCCTAAAAGTGACTTTTAAAAACAAGTTAACACATGAGGTATCCTAAGTTTTTAATGGGCTTAGGCCGTATTAGCTCCAAAATTCGGGGGAGTTCCCCGACCGAAAATCATATGGGGACCCTTATGAAATTTTCGGCCAAAAAAATATAAGGGATTTTTTCAGCTTTCAAACATTTCAGGGAGGACCCATGCCCCAAGAAAACTACGGCACTTGTAGAATAAGTTTAAAAAAATTCTGTAATGTAATGTCTTCTGAAAAACATACGACTTGATAAGATGATTCTCTTTTTTACAGCTATCAATAAAGTTCTTTAATTCTTCTGTTAAACGTATTTCTGTAGGCCCATTCGAAGTGTCTGAATCATTCGTTTCGTTAGTTAGAGGCTCTTCGACATAAGAAAGAGGACCTTCATCAAACATGTCCGCTGGTTCTTGTTCATTAGGAAACCTAAAAGTCTTGTTTATATTCGGGGTATTAAATAGAGTGGGGAAACCGAAACTGCATGTTTTAAAAATAAACACTAAAAGAAAAACACAACCGAAGGTTAAAAAACCAAAAAAGTTGAAAAAAACCGAAAATTTTTCATTAAAAATGATCAAATTATCTCTTAAAATGTCCAGAATTTCATTTTTTAAATCAAAAAGCAACATTTTCCACCAAAAAATGCCTTTTTCTGAACATTTTCAGTTTAAAAACGGGAAATTTCAAAGAAAAAATCGCAAAAATTGTTTAAAAAACCGTAACCGAAAGATAAAAAACCAATTGAAACCAAAAGGTTGAAAAACCGATTTAAAAAACCGAAACCGAATGATTTTTATCGGTTTCCCTAGTCTGGAGGGAGGGGGATGAGAAGGAAGAAAGAAGGGCTCTGGTGCAGTTTGCGCGCCCAATCAAAGATGTACGCGACCAATCAAAAGTTTACGCGTCCAATCCAAATTTGTATGAGTAATATCAATTTTGAAGTGTCCAACCACGTTTTTATGGCTTAGGTTTTAGTCTTAAGCCTAAGCCATAAAAACGTGATTGGACACTTCAAAATTAATATTACTCATAAAAATTTGGATTGGACGCGCAAATTGCACCAGAGCCGAAAAAAGGGGAGAAAGAAGGAAAGAGAAGATGAAAAGTAGAGGGAAAGCAGGAGCGTATTCAGAAAAAAATTTCGGAGGGACTGAAATGTAAAATTTTTGGCAACTTTCTTTGGTCGCCGCGCAGCAAATTTCTTTGTTAAAAATTCTTACTAAAAGCAAAAAGCCAGCAAAAATTTTTTTAAAGCTTGTTTTTAAGCTGAAAATGCTCATAAATTTACAATTTTTGGTAAAAATTTGCCAAAGTTTGGCCTTTTTAGTGAAAAAATGACCTATTTTAGTGGAAAAAATTGAAAATTTTGGTGAAAAATAATAATGGGAGATCATTAGAATTTTTTAATTTTCAAAAATATTGGACAAAATCATAAGGGGGAGGACCAAGAGAGAATTTTTTCATTTTTGGAATTCGGAGGGGGCTATAGCCCTCTAGCTGCGCCACTGGGAAAGGAGAAGGTGGAAAGCAGGAAGGAAGGAGAAGGTGCAAAGCAGGAGGGAAGGAGAAGGGGAAAAGCAGAAGGGAGAGGAGGGAGGAAATCTAACTTACCAACTTTCAACTTCTTCAATTTGTGGACCATCGTGAAAAGAACTTTCGCCAGAAATATCCAATCGACTAAGGTAACTACTCATTTTCTCTTCATATGGCTTTTTCGAACGAGGTACATACGGATCTTCGTCTTCTTCCTATAAATGAAGCCTTTTTAAAATTGAAAAGTTTCAACAAAAACATACTATGTGCCGCTTTAATCCTTTTCGAGACATATTCGGCATTTCTTGAGATGATCCCTCTAAAGGTGTATGTTGTTTTAGCTGAGGAACTGTGCCGAATGAAGGCAGGACGATTGGATTCGAATTAGAAGCAGAGAGAACAAAATGATCTATCGTCATAAGGCACTACAATTTGAGCAAAAATAAACTGGAAAAATCGCTGAGAGAATCCAAAAACATTTATCGAACTTTCATGGCAAAAATCGCGAAAATTCATGAAATTTCTCTGCCCTTTTCGGCGCAATTACAAACAAGAAATTTTCTTTTTATTATATAAATATTTTTAAGTAAAAAATAAGATGCCATGGGGGGAGGAGACGAAGGTTTTGCACATAGGGGGCAGATATTTTTGCAGATGGGGAAAAATTTTTTCCCTATGTGCTAAGGCTTAGGCTTTTGGTTGAGGAGCTATCGCATAAGTAGTAAAAAATGTCGAAAAAACTGACATTTTGGCACTATTCCACTTTGCCGACATTTTTGACTAATTATGTAATAATTCTGCAATCAGAAAGAGTTATAGCATGATTTTGGTATCATTCGATTGCTACGAAATCCAGCTTTCTAACTACAAGGGAGCAAAAGTCCTCGCCTAAGGGGCAAAAAGGGTACTTTCCTGTTATCCCGCCCGCGTAATTTCCACACATACTACAGCCACGTAACAACAATATGTGAAATTTTAGGTAGTTCGGCATAAGGATAGTTGTACCCTGTAACTCATTAAAAATAAATTTCTCCATCGTAAAACGCGTTAAATTGTGTTATTAAATGCATAAAATGTTGAATAGATGCAAAAAAAAAGAATTTTCAGCACGGGCGGGATAACAGGAAAGTACCGCAAAAAGTCGTCGCCAAGGGGACAAAAGTCTTGACATTGTCAAAAACGCTGAAAAGTTGTTTTCTCGTCCAGAATTGTCGAGAAAACACGTTTTAAAATGTCAAGACTTTTGCCCCCTTGGCGAGGACTTTTTGCCCCTTAGATGAGGATATACCGCCCCTTACGCCAGGACTTTTGCCCCTCCCCTTGTACACAAAATCTATCAGGATTAGAAGCTTTGGTTGTGGAAAAAATGGAAAATAAAAGCTTTTACGCCTCTACATGACCACCATTCATTTCAATGCATCTATTCAAGCGATTCGGATATTCTTTCTGATTCGATGAATGAGGTCTCTATCATTGTTGATTGATTGAAATGCTGCGACGATCCTGGCCTGGGGTCCAAAATGGGTTAAGAATAGGGCTGAGTGTTTTGGGGATTTTTGAAACCCCGCAGTTGAGATCTCGTTACCTCGCAATAAAAAGTTACGGGGTTTCATCAAACCCAGCAGGTTTTTATTATCAAAACCTGCGGGGTTTGATGAAACCTCCGCAACTTTTTATTGCGAGTTAACGAGATCTCAGCTGCGGGGTTTCAAAAACCCCGCAAAACGCTCAGCCCGATTTTGCACATTTCAATAATTGATCTATAGCGTTCAGTACTCATATTGTGTGCCTAGTTGGAACACTGAAACACAATTTGTCTGATATATTCGTAAACATTGAGTTCTGTAAGGCAGGATTTATACTTCCGTCGCGACGCGTTGCAGAGCAATTACGTTTATAGTGCAAACAATTTTTCCAATGTCGTTTATAGTTGCTGTCTCGCGAGTCGCGACACGTCGCGTGACAGCCTGCAACATCGCAAGTGCTGATCACGCGACACAAGGCCGAGTGGGAAAAATTTGGCTCGAAGCGGGATTCGAATGCGCGACCTTGTAACCACTGAGTCACTGCACCACCGAGGCCTGTTGATGGAGAAACGTTTTTTCAAACCAAGTTCTATCGCGCGACAGACTATAAACACAAACTCGCGATACGTCGCGCGACACAAAAAGCACTGTCGCGGGACAGATTATAAACGCCAAGTCGCGATGTGTCGCGCGACATAAAAATGCACTGTCGCGATGGAAGTATAAATTCTGCTTAACAATTTGTTTTTCTGTATTCGTAAACATTGAGCTCTATATTCGGAACACAAACGGGTCTAAGGCGCTCTTTGGGGTCATCAGCAAAAGGTCTTTTCACTAAGTTTTTGCTCTTTGATAAGTTCGACGGAAAGTTGGACAACAAAGAAATTTATATATTTTTTAAGCTAAAAAGTGTAACTTTAAAAAATAATTTTTTTCTGACTTTCTGTCGAACTTATCAAAGAGCAAAAACTTAGTGAAAAGACCTTTTGCTGATTCCGTCCAAAAAAGTGCCTTAGGCCCGTTTGTGTTCTTGTGTTCCGAAGATCGTTCGATGTTTTAAAACTTTTGTATGTTTTGAGGAATTCTAAAAATATCGTAAATAAATAGATGCAAATTTTAGATAAAAATATTTTTATTTTAAATATAAAATTGAAGCTAAAAAATCAGTTAAAGTTTGCGGCGACCCTGAATTCAAACTTTTTCGACTGAGCTCGAAGAGGTGAATGGGCACTAGGTCATCCCTTATCCTTACGGTAGATCCTTACTGTTCCTTCCTTACGCGGACATCCCTTAGATTCGCGAATCTAATTCACGATTTTCAGCTTTTTTGGTGTCTTTGAATCTTGAGTTCTCGGGGTAATTCACAGTCGAAAAAACACGATCCCGAGTGATTTGGGCCGCTCCGAGCTCAACCTGACTTTTGATGTCAAAATCTTTTTGATTATCTACAATTCACAGTGTCCAAAATTCGCATAATACAAAGATTTTGACGTCTTAAACACAACTCTATATATAAATATCACAGAAAATATTGAAAAGTTTTCGGGACATACCATTAAGCCCAGAAGTTTCGGTACTATACGGGTAGAGGGACCGCACCTAAATTTTTTTAGATACCCCTTATAGAGGTATTTTTTTACATTGCGAAGCGTGAAAGGGTCTATATATTGAAACGAAAACCTGAATTTGAATTCCCGAAGGAAAAATTTTTGAAAAATTTCACTGCCAATCGATAGAGTGCATCGAAAAGGCACCTAGCACCCATTGGTGGGTGCTGAATGCTGGTGGGTGCCAGTATCCATGGGTGCTAACACTCATGGGTGATGGGTGCTAGCACCTTTTCGAGCCCTGTAGTATCCCCAATTTTTGTGAAAAACATATTCTTCTAAATTTCCTCAAAAATGAAGAATTTGTTTTCAAGAAAATTTAGATACTACCGTTTTTCGATGCGCTCTATAGATTGGCGGTGGAATTTTTCAAAAATTCCTTCAGGAATTCAAATTCAGGTTTTCGTTTCAATACACAGACCATTTCAAAATTTTGGTGCGGTCCCTCAGCCCGAATAGTACCGAAGTTTCAAATGGAAATCATTTTTTAAAGAAGTATTCTTCTTTTTCTGTTTTCTTGAGATGTTGAAAAAAATCTCAAAAAGTTGATTTCTATTTGAAGATTTCCGGTTAAATATTTGAAAGTTTTTTTGTTGCAATTATGACAAAATTATGCATAGCACTCAAAAATTCCATGCTTCGACTTTCTTCATCTCAACCTGTGTCAGCTTCAAAACTGCACCAATTGCTCGGAGAATATGTTTGCGGCCAGTTGGATTCTGGGAATGCAAAAATTGAATAAAAATGTTTCTAAGGTATTCTATATTGGTCTCCGAATTTTGGAGCACCAGTCGTCCTAAAATTAGTTATAAATTTTTGGGAGCTACTACACAATAGGGGGCTACCACGTGAAAAATGTTTCAAAACATTTTTTCTGGAAATGACCAATCTAGGGGGTAAAAACATGCGGGGAATCTGAATTTGAAATTTTCGAAGAGAAAAAATGTTTCTCTGATTCAGGGAAGGCCTGTGTATTGAAGCGAAAACTCGTAAAAATGCGATTTTTGCGACTTTTCGCTTCAATAAACACGCCTTCCTTGAACTAGGGAAGCGTTTTTTCGCTTCGAAAATGTCAAATTCGGATTCCCCCACTTGTTTTTACCCTTAGAGGGGTCATTTCCAGAAAAACTTTTTGGGTGCCCCCCCCCCCCTATTGTGTAGTTTTTGTTTATACCTTCAAGCACGCGAATCTCTTCTTTCAACGCTTCAATTATTTGCAAATATTGAATATCTTTAGTCAATACGGCTTGCTCGATATCTCGTATTTTCATTTCTGATAAGCGAATAATATTCCGTAGCTCGACAATTTCTTGTTCTCGTCGAGTCAGCTCTTGCTCATAGAAAACATTTCTTGTTTCTCCAAAGTGGTTGCTAATCGAGCGTTTCACGGGGGAGCGTGAACGGCGTCCCGGAATTTCGTTATCTTCTGTACAATAAGTTAGTGCACTTCGGATACTCTCGGAAGAGAGTCTTAGATTGGACAATGGTTGTGGTGAGTTACGATCAGTTTTCTGTGGCGGATCGATCGGGTCGGAAACATAGTGCTGTGTGTAAAGTGCAGCCAAGCTATTTCTAAAAGAACTTGGCATCAACTAATGGAGATCGGCAATAATAACTTCGAGAGCTATTTTGGGAGGGGGATCACCCACGTGAAAAAATTTTCAAAAATTTTTTCTGAAAATGACCCCTCTAGGGGTAAAAACATGCGGGAAATCTGAATTTGACATTTTCAAAGCGAAAAAACGTTTCCCTGATTCAAGAAAGGCCTGTGTATCGAAGCGAAAAGTCGCAAAAAACATTCGGGAAATCCGAATTTGGCAATTTCGAAGCGAAAAGTTGCAAAATCGCCTTTTTGCAAAAAGTCGCAAAAAATCAAAATATGCGAGAAATCTGAATTTGACATTTTCGAAAAGAAAAAACGCTTCCCTGATTCAGGGAAGGCTTGTGTATTAAAGCGAAAAGTCGCAAAAACATGCGGAAAATCTGAATTTGACATTTCCCTTCCCTGATTCAGGGAAGGCTTGTCTATTGAAGCGAAAAGTCGCAAAAATAGCCCTATTATGTAATAGTTTCAAAATTTGCCTTAATATTGAATTTAAAAGTGCAAAAAGCCCAATAAGAAAAGAAACTGAAAAAAGGTAAAAAAACTACATGTTATTACAGGGTGAGTAAAAAAAGTGCATTTTTGGGGCCCGAAAAAATTTTTTGGAACCGGAAAAGTTTTTACTCGAAATGACCCATATAGGGATAATTTTATGCGGGAAATCGCTTGCGCGCATTTTCAAATCATGGAAATGTTTCCTTGATCTTGGTTCAGGGAATGGTGTATTGACACGAAGATCAAAAAAGATTTCTTTTGGATCAAGATAATTTTTTCATGCTTAGAAAATATGTGCAATAGATTCCCCGCATAAAATTACCTCCTTATGAATGCTTTTCGGGCGAAGATATAAATTTTTCGATTTTCGCGTCAATACACCAACTCTATTCCCTGAATCAGGATCAAGCGTTTTCATGCTTCGGGAATGCGCGCAATTGATTTCCCGCATAAAATTATTGGTCATTAAAAAAAAATAAAAGTAAAAAAATTTTCAAAATTTTTCGAGCCCAAAATTCACAAAAATGCACTTTTTACTCACTCTGTAAAATAAGAAATGTCATGACTAAATGAAGAAAATGTCCAGTCTAATAAATATAAGCCAAAAGATGAAGCCTGCTATCTTTTTATGCAACAACTGTCCCTAATAAAATTATATCGCTAATTTGATGCTCTTTTTTTTTTGGTTATCCACAAAGTTTTGTCAAGCCAATTTAAAAAAGTCTCTAGCATACAGGAACACGGGAATACTTCTAAGCTATCCTGAGCAACATTTAAAAAAAATTTTTGAAAAAAAGTTAAGAAATAGAATTTTCAATTCTTTAAGGAATTTTTCCTGGGAAAGTGATGTCCTACAAAGTTGTTCCCCATAAAATTTCGCTGTGAAAAGGCACCTCGCTGATGATTTTTGAATGTGAAGAAAAAAGTTATGACCATGAAATCAAGAATTTTTTTGAAAAAAAATTGTCTAACCAGGCAAAATCAAATAGACTCAAGTGGGGTTCGAACCCAAGACCCTTAGAATCGAATCTTAGGGCACTACCACTGAGCCAAGTTCACGATAAAAACCGTGATTTTAATTTTGCTTATAATTAAACATGAATTTTTTTAATAACAACTTTTTTCAAAAAAATTTTTTTGAATGTTGCTCAGAATAGCTTAGAAAGAGTATTCCCGTGTTAAAACGATCAGACCTTATGTAATAGCCACCTAATTTTTAATTTTGGGCCTGTTCCTCTGGTCCTTGTACTTGTAAAAAAATTTACAAGTGCAAGTACAAGTACTTGTACTTGTAAAATTTTATAAGTAGAATTTATAAAGCCAATTTTACAAGTACTTGTAAAAATTTACAAGTACAAGTGAAAATATAAGTACAACTACAGTACAAAGACCGGAGAATAGGCCCTTTATCAGAAAAGAAACTTGTTACTTACGAAAATTTCATAAACTTGTAAACTTAAAAAATGTTAATTATGTCAATTGACACCGTGAATACTGTAATAAGGAATGCAAACACCTTAGTTAACCTCGTGTTCATATCTCATGACAACTGTCCAAAACGTAATGAAACTGATCGATACGACTGAGTGACCTGTTGGAAGAAATTACTTCATTCTATTGTCAAGAAGCGGCCATTCTCATAGCCTCTCTTCATTCGTCTATCAATGCCTCAAGGAAAAATAAGAAAAAATGTCGAGATTAAAACAGAACAGCGATGAGAAGCCATGGTTTTGGCTGTGAGTGGATACGAAAAATTCCACCACGGCTCTCATTGAGACGAACGATATCTTTGAGTGTAGGGAGAAGCGGCTAGTCAAGCAAAGAGCCACAAGAGAGCAAGGCGCTGATGCCGGAAGAGTGTGACTCTTGGTTTCTCCGGCGCTGCCTAGACACGATGTGATCTTCCAATACTCTACTTGAGGATGTCTGTAATTTGCGCGGAAACACTACGGCCTACGGCCAAGAAATCGCCTCTTTTTGATACGCATAAGGGTTATTTATTATAGCCTAAAAGGCGGCTAAATGGCCAATTCCATTTTTTGGGATAGAATGGGAAACAAGCTGATTCAAACTCTGGTTTGCACTTCTTCTTGAAAGGCTATTGTCGAGTTTGTTTGACAACATAACAAATGCAACTAAAAGGGGCATTAAAAAAGGGTTTTCGCAGCTGGTTAACACAAGAATACTCCTTCAAATTTCCGGTACATTCTGTTATTTGAAGCTGAGCAACATTCAAAAAAAATTTTTGAAAAAAAGTTGTTATTAAAAAATTCATGTTAAATTACAAGCTAAATTAAAAATCCGATTTTGATCGTAAACTTGGCTCAGTGGTAGTGCTTCAAGATTTGAGTCTAAGGGTCTCGAGTTCGAATCCCACCTGAGTCAATTTGTTTTTGCCTGCGAAAAAAACATGGTTAGACAACTTTTTTTCAAAAAATTTTTTTTGAATGTTGCTCATAATACCTTTAAAAGAGTATTCTCGTGTTAAGAAAATTTTTGCCACATAAAATTATTACAATGTCATTTTTTTCGACATAATTTTACGACTGCACCCGCATGTTTTATGAGCAATGAAGAGAGGGTGAGCTTATTTTTAATGCATTGCCTTTTGACACTTCAATAAGCTCATCTATCGCTAAGCCTCTACTCGGAAAATGGTTACTCTAGACTTTCACAAATTCGAAAAGACAATATGGAATAAGACAACAAGTTGCATTATTAATTAAAGGGCCATTCCAGTCGGAAAAAAGTTGCCATTTTTTGTATATATTCGGAAAGATCATGAAAAATGGAGCATTTTTTGTTTTTACGTCATACTCTGAATTGTTGTAGTTTTTGAGAAAATTGCGTGTGAAGTTGGTGATTTTTGAAGTTTTGTGTATTATAATGAAAGTTTGTACCCATAGTTTTTCCCTGAATCAATAAATTCTATATATTGGGAAGAAAATAATTCAAATTCTTGTTAAATATAGCATTTTTATAACTCGACGAGACGAATAAAATGACATCAAAATTATCTAATTTGAAAATTGTTTTGAGCCATTGAAACGAAAACATGAATCAGAATTTTCGTTTCAATAACTCAAGACAATTTTCAAATTGGATAATTTAGGTGCCATTTTATTCGTCTCGTCGAGTTATAAAAATGCTATATTTATTCAAGAATTTTTAATTATTCTCTTCTCAATATACAGAATTTATTGATTCAGGGAAAAATTGTGGTACATACTTTCGTTATAATACACAAAATTTCAAAAATAGTCAACTTCACACGCAATTTTCTCAAAAACTACAATGATTCAGAACATGCCGTAAAAACAAAACATACTCCATTTTTCATGAACTTTTCGAATATATACAAATTATGGCAACTTTTTTTTCCGACTGGAATGGTCCTTTAAAGACTTGAAGTTGTGATATTTTTACACACGGCATCAATTTTCCAGCATCTTATAAAGTCTATAAGCACAAGTCCTTGATTTTTCAATTTTAATTAATACCATGAAGTATATCACGGCGGGCGAAAGCTCGAAAAAAGGAATTAAAATAGCAAAGTGCTAAAGCGGGACCTTTGCACGCCGATGATGGAGGGATCGATTCCCGCTTCCCCGCCGCAGATTGGAAGTTTTTTATCGTTATAAAAATGACTCCTCTGGGGCTTTTCTATCGGGAAATCAATTGCGCACATTGCCGAAGAGTGAAATAGTCTGTGTATTGAAACGAAAGCCTGAATGTGAATTCCTAAAGGAATTTTTGAAAAATTCCACTTTCAATCGATAGAGCGCATCGAAAAACGGTAGCAACCAAATTTTCGTGAAAAACAAATTCTTTTTCGAGAAAATTTAGCGATGGCCAAGTGGATAAAGAAGCCGCTTGTCCGATTAAGCAACGTTGGGCCCGCAGATTCGATCCATGATGGGTTAAATTTTTATTTAAAAAATTCTTAATATTCAAAGAGCAACAAATTTTTTCTCACTGAAAATCACAAATTTTACCTACCGGAGATCGAACCTGCGGGCCTAACGTTGCTTAACTTGCCAGATCGGACGGGAGGCTTCCTTACCTCCCGGTTTTCGCATTTTGTTGTTTGATTTGATGCTACGAGTCGCGGCACAAATGTCGGGGCGCAATTATTAGCGCGCATATGTAGGGGCGCAAATGTCGTTGCGCAATTATAGAGCGCAATGTCGGGGTGCAAATGCCAGGGCGCAAAATCGGGTGCATAGAAGTCGGGTGCACAAGTGTCGTTGCGCGAAAGTCCCTCCCCCCCCCACGCATCGTGAGTGGTCCAGAGGCCCGTTGCTTGTTAGTTCCGGAACCGGAGATCGGAAGTAAAAACTTCCGACTTCCGGTTCCAATTTAGTGCAAATTTTCCAAATCAGAACCGAAAGTCGGAAGTTTTACTTCCGATTTCCGGTTCCGGAACTAAGCAACGGACCCCAGATCTAGACCCCTTTTTTACCTATACTCCTTTCCCTAACCTTATATCTTACTCTAACATTACCCCTTCCTCTAACCTTTAAAACTATGCTTTTTCCTCTCGCCTTTCCCTCAACCAAGTTCCACGAGCGGGCGCGCGCCGCTCGTTAAAAACTAAATATGTTTGAAAAAGTCCAATTAAAATTTTAATAAAGTATCTATCAAGTGTAAAAAAATATGAAAAAAGTTGACAAAAATAAACATATGTAGGGAAGCGTCAAGAAGAGAAATGAAGCATGTAATCGACTATGTGAAAAAAATAATGTGGTCAATTTCGATAGGAACACCAAAAATGGTGCCGTTAGACGAACGAGTTGAACACCCACGGGACGAATTCTTATAAGGGAAACGACGTGAGGAGAGACGCATTATATTTTCATGCCAAGTGCCATGATGTTGTGAACATTGATCCAGATTTTTTATATAGAATATTATTATAACATAATGGAAAGATTGTTGAAAGGATTACGTAGGTTGTTTTTTCGGGGAAATCACGAGCACAGGATTTTGAAGAAAAAGAAAAAATACGTAATTTTCAAGATGCTACTCCACCGCCAAGTTAACAGATTTTCGAGAAATTTTTTGCGCAAAAATGAAGAGGGAATCTAGCTCTACAACACCAAGGTTTCCTATTTTGCAAATTTTGCTTTTTTTCGTGAATAAAATGTTGGTGTTGCAGAGCTAGATTTCCTCTTCATTTTTGCGAAAAAATTTCTCAAAAATCTGTTCACTTGGCGGAGGGGTAGCGTTACGACTAGAATAGAATTTGGAACGGTTACTTCAAAGGTCCCATGGTTCGGTGGTACTGGGCTTGTCTCAGGCGCCCTTCAAGTAGGGATGTTACATGCAAAAATAGAAAAAGTGGCAAACACCATGCCAAAACGTGGCATTTACGTGGCTTTTTTGGGTTGAAAATCGAAATTTTGGCTCTAATGCACTTTAGGCGTCCCATAAAATTTTTTTAAGCTTAGGTCTAAGCCTAAGCTTAAGCTTAGACTTAGGCTTAAGCTTAAGCTTAGGCTTAAGCTTAGGCTTAAGCTTAGGCTTAAGCTGAATTAATGTTCACACCATTACAGTAGCATTTTGAAACATTACGTAGGAAACTTTTCTTTACTTTTATTGCCTGATTTTCAATATTAATTTATTATTAAACGAAAATTCAAAAAATTGTTTAAAAAATATATAAAATTTTTCTTCAAACTTCTGAGCTCGTGATTTCCCGAAGAAACAACCTATACTTGCTATGGCATTACTAGTTCTCATGGCAAAGCACAATAAAAAATTTTTTATGAGCTATAATTAATAAAGTTAGAAGTAAAAACTTGTGTAACTATTAGTGCTAATACTTAAACTTTCATACGCTTATGTTATCATAGAAAAACCTAGACGTTCTCATCATTTCGTACCTAAGTCTGAGACGAAAATTGCGTGTTCCATCGTTTCGAGTGTGAGGTAGTCCTTTTTTTATGAAAATTGCGTGTTGTTGAGAGGCATAGTCAAGTGGGGCATTTTATGCGCTAAAATTCGGAGTCAACATTGGCAAACCTTGTCAAAACTTAGACTACGATTGCTTCAACCTATGCGTACTTAATTACCTCATTCAAAAAAAAAATTTTAAAGGAATTCAAAAAAAGTACTGATTTATCTCAAGATGCAAGAATAAATTTCTAATTGTAGCACTCAATCAGGCGGAAAACTTTCGAGTGGTCCGCAAATACGAATCAAAGCTGGAAGTGATAAATTGATTCTTCGATCTCTTTTCTTCACACATAAAATTTTGAAAACATAATGTTTAAAATTTAAAAAAAATGATTTCTTGAGTATAAAAAGCGAGGTATTGATGTATAGTCTATTTCAGCTGGAGTGAAAAAAAAGTTGCCCCACCATAGTGTAGTGGATAAGGAAGCCGCTCGTCCGATCTGCAAGTTAAGCAATGTTGGGCCCACAAGTTCGATCTCATTGATCAAAAATTTTGATTTTCAAAAAAATTTAGAAGCTACTACACCTTCAAAAAAATCGAAAAAATTGAATTTTTCAAGAAAAATTGAAAATTCGAATTGTTCAAGAAAAATAAAAAATTCGAATTTTTCAAAAAAATCGAAAAAACTGAATTTTTCAAGAAAAATTGAAAATTCGAATTTTTTAAATTCTCATAAAATGAACATTTTTTTATAGCTAAATGAGACGAACAAAATGACACCGAAATTATCCAATTTGAACA
>JAQGCP010000505.1:0-16397 GCA_034699885.1 Acrobeloides thornei | reverse complement strand
AGCAGATGGTAGTCATTTTGAATAAATTTTTGTTTTTATTGTTATTACTGTTGCTTTTGTTGTGATTTAAATAAAAACTGTTGATAAAAAAAATTATAAATAAAAATATGCAGTATTTTCTTGTTACCCTGTAACTAAAACTAGTCTATAAAGAACAGTAAAAAATAATATTAGGTTGCCAGCAGTATCATAGCCAAAGATGGCAGGGGGTGGCCCTAGTTCCTGAAAAATTTCGTCTAATGCCCATTTTTTTAAACTCAACTACAATACTACCGCCGCGTTCCTGGGTGATCTGGCAATGCTTCTGATTGTTCGCATTATCTGCAATCTAAAATTGAGATATAACGTATTTCCTCTAAAATAACCCCCCTCTTTCGAGGGGAGTTGAAAAAAATAACCCCTATTTTAGAGGAAATACGGTATCTCTTATATAAACCCAAACACAAAAATTTAGTGTCAAAAATGATAAAGTCAGCGATTATGATACTTTAAAAATTTTTTAATAAAGACTAATTGCGGTAAATTTTAAAGAAATTATTATCGTGAGAAAAATGTCAAAAGGTCCGTAGATCGGCATCACCTCACTTTAATCTCTGTCCGCAAAAAAGCATCCGACAAAAATTGTTATTTTAAAAAAATTTTAATGAATCGTAAAATTCTGTACACAACCTCCCCAGGACAATAAAATTTTGCCTTATCATAATTTTTGAAAGCAATATTTAATTTTTATGAGTTTTTATACTTTACGTTATTCCGGATTGTTCGAGTTATTTGATCGGTCAATTTTTTGGTGAGCTCTCAAATTTTGGGTTAAAAATTATTTTGAAAAGTTTTCGTTTCAATAAACAAAAGTTTTTGAAATTTAAAAATTATTGAGCATTATTCTCTCTCTTCACTCTTTTGATTAAAATTTTGAAATTGCCTATTTAATTTCAAATAGTTTTCCCACTCTCTATAAAACAAAGTCTTTAGTGTCTTATCCTACTACTATTACATGTAATGACTGTGTGTTTGTCCAGACAATCCCGGGAACGTTATATTTAAACCCGGGACGCTAAAAAAAGTTGTAGGGAGCGATGAGAGAAGACGATTGACACCAAAATCATAGAAATCGGAGACAAACAATTTTTTCACTTTTTTTGGGGACCAAGGGTAAAAAAGATCGATTTTTCAAAAAGTTCTCCAAATCGGCTGATTTTTTGTACTCGTGGGTTTTTGAGTATGGAGATCACGAATCCGAAAGAATTTTTAAATTTTGACCACACGAAAAAATAGTTTTTAGTGCATGTAGATTTTAAGTACAGTAGCGGAAAAAATAGAAACACCCCCAAAATTCTAATTTTCTTGGATCGCTTCAAATAGCTCGTTCTTGTTTCGAAACTGTCGCTGGCCGAGTCGCTTCTTCAGGACTAACCATAGATGCTCGATCGGATTGAGACCGGGACTCTGGGACGGCCAAGGGAGTAGCGGAAGGCGGACCCTTGGATGTCGGAAATTTTGGGGTGTTTACATTTTTTCCCGCTACTGTATACGTAAAATACCAGTACTTTCGTTTATTTGAAATCAACAAAATACAAAACTTTTAAGAATATTTTAAAACTTTAGACATTTTATGTACCAGGATTTCTTCTCCATCCTGAAGCAATTTCGACCTCCTTAAGTTTTATTTATTTTAATTGAACTTTGAAAAATAATGGATTATGACGATGATGGCGCGCCAATAAGTGCAGTGTAAGTTTCTTAGAGTATAAAAATGTTGAAAGAAAGAAAACATTTTGGGTTATGTAAGGAGTCTAATGATCCTCTGTCCCAAAAATGCCTAGCTTATCAGATCGAGACTTTCCCAGATCGGTCACTTTCATAGGTAGGCAAGGGGGGAGCCTCCCCCTGACCCACTACACACGAGCCTAAAATTGAGGGGGGACCACGCACTCATGGGCTCAAAATTGAGGGGTGATCACGCATAAGCCCCGCCGAACATATGAGGTGGTGCATAAAAATTGGATGTCAGAAGACTACCTCAAGCTAAAAAAAGGTCGTTTTTTGGTGGAGGTGGTGGGGGATCACCTCATCGGGTCCCCTTCCCCCTCCCCCCACCTTGCCGACCTATGGTCACTTTTCCAGTGTAATCACAAAAAATTTTAGTGCACGAATCCAAAAAGGCTATGACAAATCGTTTCGAAATCGACTCCAAAAATATTTTTTGGAAAATCAACGATCAAGTAAAAAAAATTTTCCCCTAAAATTTTTCTTTAACTTTTAGGCTTTCTAATCAGGCTTTTTAACTTGTTTATAAAAATTTTTTCTTGTGTGCTTTATTGTATTAGAGTTTCATTGGATAATGACGATGCGGCTGCAGACAAAGGAAATATTACAGATCCGGATGGAACAGTTTATTAGTAAATTTTTATTTTTTTATTTATTTGAAAAAAATTAGCAAGTACATCATCCGAATACGAACAGACGAATTTTTGTTGATAACTCAAGCGGTCGTAGCCATTTTGAGCATTGCCGAAACTGTGATAATTTTTTATATTAGCTACAAAGTAATTTTTGGAATTTTTTTTAAATGTTTAAATATGATTTTTTTAATTTTTAGGGTAGCATCCTCAGACTTTTGCTCAATTCTCACTTTTTACTCCAAATGATCACTGATGCACCATTGCTTTTTATTTCTATCGTAAGTTCTAATGGAACAATATTTTTTAAATTTAAAAAAATTAAAATTTTTAGTTTGATTTGCACGAAGAAGAGACTGAAAGTAAACGAATTTATGTTCCGATTTTTTTCAATTGTTGGCTAGCGCACAGTATTTTTACTGACATGGTGGTAAATATTAAAAATTTTCAAATAAAACTAATTTACAGTGGCGTAGCCGGATTTCGTTTCAGTGGGAGGGGGGAGGAATTTACAAAAATTATCAATTTTTCGGGGGAAAATGGTAATGGTAAAAAATCACATTTTTTCGGCGTTCCGCTAATTTCAGGGGGAAATTACCCGGATTGCCCCCCCCCATTTTGAAAAAATTCGCAATTTCAAAGTAGACACTTCTTTCCCTCTCATTGTTAGAGATAACGAGTCTTAAAATCAGAAAATCGTAGAAGGTGGGGTAAAAATTGTCAGAAGGGTCCCAAAAATTGATTGATGATTAAGATTCAAGAATTCTTCATCTTCTCCAACTTTTATAGCACAACACATTTTCCCAAAGAATCAATAATAAAAATAGTGCCCTTGTAAAAGAATTAATCGTGTTAATATCCACTCTGTTTTGCCTGATTTTTACGTGCACTTGTGGCATGGAACATTTGCAACGTGGTGGTGTAAAACATTTTACTTTATTCACAAGTTTTTATTTTGTTGTGGTGACTTTTTCAACTGTTGGTAAGATAAAACTTTTTAATAAAAATTTTTATACATTTTTTAGGATATGGTGATTATACACCGGATATATGGCCATCACAATTGTTTGTGGTTGTTTTAATTTTTGTGGCACTTATAGTGTTGCCTTCAAAGGTAGATTTTTTGAAAATACTCACCTTTTAGGTACCACCGAAAATTCCATTTTTTACATAAAAAATGAAATTTCTACTAGAAAATTTAAATTCAAAAATACTTTCACCAGGGTATTTTGAATTTGACTGATAGAAACTGGTTTCTGATAGAAATTGGTTTCTGGTGGAAATGTTCAGCATGGCCAAAATGCTTTAAATATTTCCATGACTATAGATTTGTATTACGTATTTTATAATAATTCGTGTCAATACTACAAATTTGTCTGAAAATCAGGATTTCTTCAAAATTGTGTTTTATCATAAATATCAATGTAAATTAAAGATTTTCGGCTATGCTGAACATAAAGATGATGACAATTATTCATAGTACTTGGAGACTGATCGCCTTCGGCGCTCGGCTTTTAGCTTCACTTCTGAGCTCGGCCTCGCCTCCGAGCTCTTTTTTGAGGGGTACTTCCATAAAAGGGGTGTCAGTCGTCTTCTCTCATCGTTTCCTATAACTTTAGTTTTGTGTATATACAATTTAAATCTAACCCTTCCGAGATCGTCCGACACACAAAAAGTCGTATTTATTACTTAATACCCCAAGGGTAAAATATTGAAAAAATCTCCAATTTTGATGATTTTGGTGTTAATCGTCGTCTCTCATGGTCCCCTATAACTTTAGTTTTGGGTGTAGTGAGTTTAAATATAAACTGCAAAAGTTAGTCCGAACGCCAAACATTACACGTTCTATAAAAGATTTTAAAAATTTTAGATCAACGCTCTCATGGAAACAATGCAAGAGCGTCGAGCATCAGGCAGAGATTTTGTCCAGCCAATAGGCAGCAGAGAAAATCATGTTGTTGTGAATATAACTTTTGCCGATGCTGAATTTATGAATGATTTTTTGCACGAATTTTATTCTCATTCTAAATATGTGGTATGGATTATAAATATAAAACATGTATAGGTCTAGATCTAGTCTGGGCAGTGCTATAATCAATAGGACAAAGGGGAAATGTCGCCTCCATAGTCGAAAAAATTTTTTACTTTTTTCTCTTTATCCTAATAGTCTCCTTATATTTTTCAGAAAATTTTGAAAAACATTACTATGTCCCTCCCCACCGAGAAACCCTGCATATGGCACTGAATCAAGGTATAGGTATAGACATACCCATAGACAAGAATGGCACCGATGGGCAAGTGCTCCAAACCTGAAATTTCTTAGGAAAAATGAAAATTCTAATGAAAAATTTCTTAAAGGGAGCGTGTGAATCCTGTCTGTATCGGGTCAAAAAAAATTTCTTGATTTTTTCAAACGAAACTCACCCTTTAGGGGTTTTTTTCATGCGAGAAACACGATTTTGATATTATTTTCGCATTTTAACGGCTCCTTTATGCTGAAATTGTCACTTACAGGGTGAGTCAAAATAAACGAAACAACCGAAAACGGAACATCTATTTTGACTCACCCTGTAAGTGACAATTTCAGCATAAAGAAACCGTTAAAATGCGAAAATAACATTAGAATAATGTTTCTCGCATAAAAAACCCCTCAAGGGTGAGTTTCGACGAAAAAACCAAGAAATTTTTTGACCCGATTCACACAACCTCTTTAAGAAAAATTTTACCTTGGTACCTCTCCCTCCAAAGAAAAATTGGGTTCGGGCTACTTGCAAGAATATAAGTTTAGTTCAGATATGTAAAGCATATAATTTTTCTATTTTTTAAAGAACTATCTCGTCTTCTTGCTAGCTCCAAATGAATTGGATCACAAGCTCAAACTTTTGCTCAAAGTCCCAAAATGGAACCATCGAGTCTACCACATCCGAGGTACAGCTCTAAGCAACACTGATTTAGAGCGTGCTCATATCGCTAGTGCCAAAGCATGCTTTATCCTAAGTTCTCGGTACAAAGAGACTAAAGATGAGGCGGACGAACATACTGTACTTCGTTCTTGGGCAGTAAAAGACTATGCTCCACATGTTCCTCAATTTGTTAGTATTTTCCGGCCGCAATCTAAAATGTATTTGGAGCATGCGGAGGTGGTGGTTTGTGAAGACGAGTTGAAATATTCATTGTTGGCAAATAATTGTATAACACCAGGAATATCGACTTTTGTGACATTGTTGATGCATACGAGCCAAGGAGCGTAAGATTTAAAAAAATAAAATTGTGATAATGTAAAAACTTGCCCAAAAACAAAAGAAATAGGGCCTGGGTTGATTATACTCTTTAAAGGAGAAGTGTGTGTCTGTGTGGGCTAAATTTTTTCCTCTCCTAAAAATTTTTTCTTTTTTTTAATCGACGTGAAATTTTATGAGGAACAACTTATTAGAATATCCTTTAGAAACATCCAGGCAAAAATCATCTAAGGGGCCCAAAATCGATTTTTCGATAAATACCTAGGGACTAAAATATGCGAATTTCAAAAATAGCTCCAAATCGGCTAATTTTTTGTACTCAGGAGTTTTCGGGTATGGGGAACACGAATTCGAAGAAATTTTCAATGTTGACCTCACGGTATACCCCTACCGGAGGAGATGATGGTATAAAAAACCTAGAGACAAAAATTTTTTGCAAGGCTAAAGGCCGAGCGCCGCAGGCAAATCGGGCCGTAAGGCCCGATTTACCTGCGGCGCTGGAGGCGCGTCGGCCTAGGAATTGCATCTGATGACTCGAATTGCAATGATGGGAGATCTTTGGTCTAGACGGAATCTTAATAAAACAAATTTTAGAGAAGGCCAGAGATCTACCGAGGAATGGCAAAGAAACTATGGTTTCCATTCCGGAAACGAAGTTTATGACATTGTGGCTGAAAATAGCATCTTTTTCAAAAAATGTATTGGGAAAAGTTTCTTATTTGCATCATGTAATGTCCATAAAAGGTATGCACACTAAAGGAGCCGGGCCCAGAAATGGGATCAAGGGAATTTTTTCGGCCCTTCGGGCCGAATGCTGAGTGGGGGGAGAGGGCTTTCTTTCCCCGGTCATAATTACGCCACTGATTCTATGTATCCTTTAAGCTCTATAGAGTCCCTAAAATTACACTCTTAACTCATAATTTTGCGCTTTGCTCTACTAATAAAAATTTTCTAGATATGGTGTCTGTCTCCTCGCCGTAAAACCATCTACACCCGACTCCAAAATCCTTCTCAACCCTGGCCCAACATACATTCTCTCCGATCAAGACACTCTCTACTACATGAGTCTAACCAATGAAGAAGCTCTAAAAGACTTTCGCCGAACAAGTATCGTTGAACCCGAACCAACACAACCACAGTCATTATTTAATGAAATTTTCACAAATTTTCGAAAAGCTTGGACCAAAAACGACAAAGTGCACAATAACATCGATAGACTAGAAAGAGCTTTTACCTTGACTTCGGATGATTCAATCGAAAAGACGGTTACTACAGGGATTAAGAGTATAACGCGTGAGGATAGAAGTGATAGTTTGACTCAATACACATTTCGCGGACTACAAAGAGGGTTTTTGAAGTTTGATCGGATGAATTCGGAAATGGAAATGTGTGAACCAAAAAAAGATAATATGTCATTGGAGAGGACGCTTTTTAATTATTGTGATATTTGTAAAAGTGATTGTATTAAAAATAAGTAAGGATAAATAGGGTATATCGTACTTATCCCACCCCTTTTCCACAAGGTAATGTTTTTGGATCCTACTTCGCCCCTCTCAAAAAAATTCTTGCGTGAAATTTTGCCCCATCTTCATCCTTTCCAACTCCCTATATTGTTCCCTGCATTTAATTTTTTAGAATAGTCAAAAATTTCCCTACAGTAGCAGAATATATCGAAACTACGGTAACTTATTGTCATATGATGAAAGAAAGACGAAATAGATGTTGTTTACAACTTATGGAGGTATAAATTAGCAAAAGATTTAACTCCACAAAATTTGGTGGATAGTATGTTGATTTTCTATTTGAGTGGCCCATCTTCGAACTTTAATTCGTTCTAAAAATTTTTTGCATTTTTAAAGAGACTTGTCTAAGTTAGCCTCGATTTCTTATATTCTGGTTGTGAGTGTGTGTCACGTTGTCACGAGGAACTATAGTGAAGGTTTTGAGGGTGGTGGTCAAAAATAAAGTTGTTTATGGTGATTTTAGGGAGTGCTTAGTCAAGGTTTTGGATTTTTGGAGTCGTTTGAAATTTTTCAATTTTTTCTATTAGTGTTTTCAGTAACATGATTCGATGTTGTGTGTTTGTTGTGTGGGTGGGGAATTGAGAAAGTAAGAGGGGAGGGAAGAGGGAGGATATGGGGCGAGAGAGAGGACGAGGATGGGCGGGGAAGGAAGATGAAGTGTTTGGTAAGAGGATGGTTGAGCGGGGAGGGAGAGAGGGTTTGGGAGGGGAGAAGGACGTGGAAGATAGGAAGGGGAGGGAGAGAGGACGATGATATTGTTTTGTATGTTGAGATTGTTGTTTGTTTGTTGAAATGTGGGGCCCGAATCCGCGCCTATCAGTGCGGTTGCGCCACTTTATCTATTGTGTTAGACTAATCCAAATTATTAGGATTGTGAGCATGAAATGGAAAAAGTCCGAAGTCTGCCAAAGTCCTATGGCTGGCCTAACCCTATAGTTATCATTGCCGTTGACAAGACTAGTACTGGATTACTACATCTTATCACACCTCTAAGGGCTTATAAATATTCTGCTCATGAAATAAGGACTATAGTTTTTTTGTTAGACATTGACGATGAAGAAAGGTAAAATATGCAAATTTTGGAAAATAATAAAATTTATAAATTTTAGCCCCGATGATGGTTTTTTAGATATGATAGGCAGTTTTCCATTGATTTATTGGACTCGTGGGAAGATGACAAGGTGCTGCATTTTTCCTTCTCTCCACTTATCTTACCAATATTTTTAAGAGAACCGGGAGCCGAGCGCCTCCGGCGCTCGCGGTTTCGAGATTGACTCCGAGCGGCACCCCCGCGCGGGGTGCATGTTGGTGGAAAAATCAAGCTCAGTATATACTGAGCTTGAATTTTTCCTTGGTCCCAAAGGGTAAAAAATTTTTTGTCTCCGATTTCGATGGTTTTAGTGCCAATCATCGATTTCATGTTACTTCGTCGACTCCAAATTTATAACCTATCCAAGGTGGAGCTAATCCATCCTTTCCAATTTTAATTTTGATCCTTTTTTAAATTTTTAGTACGGATAACCTTCTACGAGCTGGTATCCATCATGCTGAGCATATTATTATTACCAAAGAATCAGCTCCAATAGAAGATTCAGCATCGATTTACTTGGCGGATTCAAAAACCGTTATTGTTGCACAAAAAATTTATCGGTAAAGATACCTTCAACTTTTCATGCTAATATGCAAATTTTATTTAAGCATGTTTACAAAAGTCAAACTAATAGCAGAATTAAATTATCCATCGAATATGAGATTTATTCATTTTGATCCGGATGATATTTATACGAAACAGCAGCAACATGAAAAAGTAGGAAAAGATTAAAAATTGATTTGTAAAATTTTTATCAAAATCAATGTTACCATCTCATATTCAGTATAATTGAAAAAAATTGTCAATTCTGTTCAGTGTATTCAAAACCTCTAAACGACACCCATCGTCCAACAAACATACATTACACGTTTAATATAGTAGGATTATTTTTTAGCGAGAACGTGATCTTGGCTCTCAAATTTATTTTATGTTCCGACTTCCATTTGCTGAAGGAAGTGTCTTTTCCGCTAATATGCTGGATCGACTTTTATACCAATCATATGCAAAAACATATCTTGTCGATTTGATTAAAATCCTTCTTGGAATGGAACCAGTAGAGGGTTCAGGATATTTGACCTCAGTAAGCAAATTTTTCCAATTTTCGCTTTAATGCACACTTTTTTTAAATTTAGATTAATATTACAGAGGAATATAATCAATATAAAACTTATGGTAGCTTGTATAAAATGCTATGTTTTTCACTCGCATCAATGCCGATTGGGATTTATAGGACTAAAAATAAATTTGAAAAAACAGTAAAGAAGTTTGGCTGTTATTATGTCCTATTTAAATTTCAAATAAAATCCATTTTTTATATAGAAAAATTCAAATTTTCAATTAAAAAAAGAATTTTTTTCAAAATATCAAATTTTCGCATAAATTTTGATTTTTGCCCACAATAGAATTTTACATAAAAAATTGTATTTTTTATGTGATTTATGTGATTTTAGGTCACAAACGCTCTCCAAACCATCTATGCCAGCCTATCTCCTACTGATAACTACTTCACTCTATTTAACAAACGACGAAGGACACAAGCTTTCATCCGGACAAGAATGGACAGCCTCGGAATAATGCATGACGATCAAGCTCAAGGTTATATACTAACCCAACAAAAAAATTTTTAACACCAAACAAATTTTAGTCGACCAACAACTCGAAGTGACACAAGAAAAAGACGAATCAAAAACATTTTCATATATTTTGATCAACCCCGCACCTGATTTGGAGTTGGAAATTGGAGATATAGTGTAAGATCATTAATGTAAAAATCATAAAGAAATTTCTTGATAAAATAAACTTCAGCATCGTGCCTATCTCTATTGAAAACTTCTAAACGACACTCATGTCATTTAAAGGTTTTCGAGGGTGCTGAACATGGTGGTAATACTATTTTTTTAGTTATGAATGGCTTATATCAATTTTTATTTTTAGATTAACTTGTCATTTTAGATACGTTCTACAAGCACCTATTCAACCAGCAACAACTTCATCATAATCCAACACTATTACCACATTTTTGACCATTATCCAACGCTATTACCACATTTTTGACCATTATTGTATATAATCAATATCTATTATATAAATATATTTTATATTAATAATAAAAGTATGCTAAAACAATTAACATAAGGACAAACATATGACTAGTTTTAATATTGGTTCCGGAAGAGTCAAGCTCACATCTCAATTTGGCATCGTTACAATAGTTCTTCTCACATCGGCAATAATGTAGATCTCCGGTCTTTCCACATCCGGACTCACCGATAGAGCAATGACGTTTTATGATGTCGCCATTATGGGACCTGAAAATTTCCAATCAGCTTAATTAGACATTGAAACGAAAGTTAAGGCGGCATGACAAGTCCGGTCTATGATGTTCTGGACCGGGCTGAGCTGGGATGGGCTAGGTTAAACTTGCTGTGCTTGTCTGTTTATGGATAAGCTGGGCTGGACTAGCCTATACTATACTTGACTGTGTAGGACTCTTTGATAGGATGGACTGGAAGTTTAGTAAGAGATTAAGTATATTCAAACCTCATACCAACTTACCACTTAACTATACAAGTATTCTGTTCCTCGCGGCAAGTGTATTTATACATATTTTTACAATGTTCTCTGCCCAAGCAATAATGACATTCTAAACCCCATATATAACCTATACATAAGCCCAAGACTAGAAAAATTCTAAACCACATTAGTCTAAACAGCAACAACAAAAACTAGACTAATAGTGGAGGATTTTTAGTAGACATGACAATGTTTCGTATAAAAGAATTATACAATTTTTGAAAAGGAAGGTGCTCCTGTTCTGCTTGTTAGAAAAAACGTTGACTAATAGGTTTTCTCTTAAATTTGTATGAAAATAATGAATCGTCGAAAAACGTTCTTTTTTATAAATTTGTTAAAGGGATATTTTGTGACTATTTGAGAGAAAAAATTTTCGTAAAAATGACCCTATTGGGGGTAATTTTATGCGAGAAATCGATCGCGCGCACTTCCGAAGCGTAAAAACGCTACCTTGACCAAGTTTTCGTTAAAATTGCCTATTTTTTCGTTTTTTACATCTTCATCGAAAATAGGCAATTTTTCACGAAAACTTGGTCAAGATGGCGTTTTTACGCTTTGGGAGTGCGCGCAATCGATTTCTGCGGCGCTCGGCCTCGCTTTCGAACGGTTCATCTGCGTCTTGATATAGTCCTCTTGAATTCGCATAAAACGAATTAGTCTGAGTAACAAGTATTAGTCTGGCTGTGACATACTATTTGGTATAACACATTTATAATGTCAAAATTAAAAATCGATTTTATCATTTTTCCAGTGAGGTACCCCCTGGTGTCAGATTTTGGTGTCAAAATTCTTAAATTTCGTCCTCTTCAAAATGATATATCGTGTGGACGGTTTGGATCGCACCCTCAAAAGTTAGTCCGAACACACGCATACATCGTGTTATATAAGAAGATTATGTTCATAGACAATCAGTAGTTTATTAAACATTTACACGTAAGATATAAAACATTGAATTATACACATCACATTTTAAAATCGAGATCACATTTTGTTTATACTTAAAGTTCCTTAGGACCAAGCCCACTCTAAGTCCTTGTCCGTGTTCATTTTCATTTCCAGAATAATCTGAAAAGGAGGAAAAATTAGTTTAGAAAATCAATTTTTCGATCAAAAATATGTCGTAAATTCGATATGTGAAATTAATCTATTGGACATATTTCAAGAGCGATTTTTTGAACCAAAAAGTTGCCTGTTGTTTTATTTGTGGCTAAAGTTAATTTATCACATTATATTATTGGCGTAAGGTCAAACATAGCTTAGATATTGCATAGCTTAGATGACAGCTGGCTAGATTTTTACAATCGTGCCAAATGAATGTAAAACATAAAACGAATACTACCACTCTTTATCTAATCGATATTTTCTCATATGTTCGTTATCTTTACACGATGTGTATTTCGAGATTTTGGTCATATTAAAAAATTCTAAAGCATGAATGGATTTTGAAATATGCAAATTTCCGCGTATAGACATTTTCTTATGTAATATAAATTTCGACTAGTTCAATTGCGTTAGCTATTTTCTTCAGCTAACACCCACTGGGTGCTATCCAGTTTATTAAAATATCGAATTTTCATTTTAGACTCAACCGAAGAATATGTCAGAAGATATAGAAACGGTTCGACAAAAATATGAAAAACAAATCCAACAGATAACAAAGGTATACCTTAAAAAACAATGTTAGAACACTTGAGTATTATAATCAATCCTCACTTTTAACTGATTTTCCCATTTTAGCGAGCCGAAGAAGATAGAGAAGCCATGCACAATAAACATATGGAACAAATAGATAAATTGAAAGCACAGGTTTGATTATTTTCATCAACATTCATTATTACAACTTCAGTACGATGAAATGATAGAACAAATAGGAAAGAAGCATGAAAAAATGATGTCTATATTAATGAGCGAATTAGACGAGGAAAAGAAGAGAAACAACGAACTTATGCAGCTGATGCAAGAATTTTAATTATCTGTTTATTTATTTATGCATATAAAACGAAAATATCACATAATAAAGAATAAATTATTTTTATCATAAATTTTCAAATTAAACAACTTCATATTTCTCAGCAATTAACCGAGTTTCTTCAGAAAATTCAACTTTTTCGGAACTCTCATGCTTTTGTGCAGCAACAATCTAAATTTGTATATGTATATGCAACGATATTAATAAATTCCTACAGAAAGTTTGCAGAACAAATTTTCCGAATAGAACTTCACATTCACAGGGAAGAAATGATCAGCATGTCCATTCGGCGTAGAAAATTCTAGGGTACCATTTTTGTTAGAAGAATCAATAACATCAATCGTCCAAAGAATGACCGATCTTGACTTAACATATTCATAAGAACCTTCACATTCAGAAACTGTTGGAGATGTTGCCGGACTAAAATCTGAGTTTAGTTATTGACAAAATTACTTTAGAAAAAATGAAATTAAACATTTTAATGTGAGAATGCTTGGATTTTTTTAGAATTTTTAATTAATGGTATTTATGTATTACTCTCTTGTTAATGTGAAAATATTCAAAAAAAATCACAATGGAACGGAGTGCTTTTATTTGTGGTAATTAATTGCACAATGGACATTTAAAGTACAAGGCGCACTCAAACTACCATGATTAATTTTTAGATTTTAACTCCCGGTACTCAATAAAAAACAGAAAGATGTAATTAAAAGATTAGATAATACTACTTACGGCAAAGGAATTGCAATAGCAACTTTATTCAACTGCATATCTTCGATTTGAAGAGTATATTCAATATTTACAGTAACACCATCTGGGCTCTCATTTGGCCAACAATTAACTAAAATGCTCAAAATTAACTAAATTCATTATTATACACAAATCACTTGATAACGGAAGAGCTTCCTCATCCGGCAATTGAATACGCCACTTCAACACACCAACATCCACATTAACCGGGAATGGTTTTTGAGCCGATTTCAATTGCAACATAGAAGAAGTTTGCCAAGTTTTCCTATCAAGATTTGGATGAACTTGTAATTGAGCACCAGATTTGTCTTCGTTCTTCATTTGTATGGAAACAGTTTGAAATTGTGGGTCGGATACGTTAAGTGTGACAGTGCCAATTATCTAGAATTTATGTGTCTAATTTATTGTTTATGAAATAATTGCTTGCTTCGCATGCTTCCAGGCCACCATCACGTGAAACAGTAGCAGAAAGTCTTTCGATGCATCTCAGATGTACTGGTTTGCGGTTAACAACAGGTTCAACAACAGTGTCTTGTGCCGTTTCTTTGGATCGTGTCTAAATTTTTTTAGCATTATGTTGTTTGTTCGAAATATTTAACAGTTGGTGTGCCAAAATGTCTTATATCTTATAATTCGAGTTTTAAGCTCAATATCAGCAAATAGAAAAGATTTTTGAGCTCAAAAATCAGTATTAATATCGATGAGACAAAAATTAGTAAAATTTTTTGATGCTCAAAACAATTTCCGAACCTTCGTTTGCATATCTGTAACAACATTTTGTCCTTCATTTTGCAATTGTCTCATAAACTGGTCATCACTCGTATCCTTAGCACCCAATTTCAACGCCTTTCCACCACCAGCTGGCCGTGCAGGAGCTTTCGTCGGCGCAAGTTTTGATGCCGTTGTGTCCAAGCCCAAATTGGCAAAGTCCGAGGTGACCGAAACCATTTGATTGGCATTACTGGAACTAATTGCATTGGCTGAAGACATCGATGATTTGATGCCTTTCTTAAGAGCATCGTCGCGTTTCTTTTTCAACTCCTTTGCTTTATCATCCATCAAAGATTTTGCCGCACGTTCTTGAGCCTAAATTAAAATTTTTAAGCAAAAAAATAGATGTTATAATTTTTGACATGGACAAATTTTAGTTATTCTCTTTTGATATAGATCAATTTTGTATGACAAAATTTTTATTCTCAAAAAATTTTAGACGGTCAATTTTTACAGCATCCAGGACAATATAGCAATTTTCCTCCCCTTCGCTGAAAAATGAAATTTTTTCCTAAAAATTCCCTTATGTGTTTGCGCAAAAAAATTTTTCACCAAAAAATGTTCAAAATTTGCCATTTTAAACAAAAATATCAATTTTTAAAAACTAATTTTCGACTTTTTTTTGTTGTCATTTTCGGACAAAAATTAGGTTATCTAATGCCAAAATATACAATCTTGATCTGGTTAGCCACACGCTCTTCATGGGAATCCATCTCTGTGAAGGTCCGAATTTGTGCCAGAGTAACACTTTCACGATAGCCAAGAGCCACAATTTCATCAAATGCAAAGATCAGCTCAAATGCATTGTTCAGAATTTCCGATTCTTCATTAGATTTACAGTATTCTGGGATCTGAAAAAATATCTTTAAAATTTTTCATGGCTCAAAAATAGGGTACCCAATTTTCAAAATTATTTTTTTTATACTCTAAAAACTTTTAGTACAATAGTTTTCCTAATATTCTAATTTTTTTACATTGCCTAAAATCAGTGCTCAGACTCTCAGCACGTAAAATTTCAACATGTGAAGTTTCTGAGTTTTTTAAAATCGTCACGGCACTGAGGATCCCAAATCAAGAGAAAAATTTAAAATATACAAACTGAACAATTTAGTTTACAAACATATATAATTTTTTTAATATTTTAATTTTTTTGGTGCTTCTTTCCAAAATTCACATCCTTACCACTCTCGAAAATAATCGAAGCGTCTCTAGGTCCTCCAAAATATTCGACGCTTTGGTTGTCACAAGAACTATATAAATGTTGTCCAGTGGCTGATATACATATCGGACGCTGTCTGTCTCCACAAAAGTATGCTGACGTTGAGCTAAAAATGAACAATTAAAAATTTGTAAGAAAAAAGAGAAAGGATACTTTTATCCGAGCCCACAAGTTTAGGGAATGCATCCAAAAGACCTTCTAAACGAGCTTTCGTCATCTGAGTCACAAATGGTCGAGTGACCAACGCTTTTCCGCCTTTAGTAACAACCGATGCAGCAATCAAAGTCATTCTTAGCTGCAAAACTTTAATTTTTTATGTTATAAGTTTTAAAAAGTGCAAATCGTAAAATGGTGAAAAAACAAGAAAATAAACGGTTACAATTCAAAATTTTCAATTAACAAATGAGAAATGAAGACGAGTTCATGAATCATGAGTGCAAAAAGATGAAATTTCATGAAAACAAAAACTTTAGAGCTGAAAAACTTTTGACTCTCTTGGAAATAATTTTGTGAAAAAGTGTAAATGAACAAAAATTGAATATTCACGAAAAATTAAAATTGAGGAAAATTTGGGTTGTCCGTGACGGATGTACAGGGTATTTCAGTGATTCCATACGATTTAAAAATGCAATCGCCCAAAAAAACGATAATTTTGTCAATTTTTGGGGCATTTGTTTGAGAAAAAATTTTTTTCTAAAAAGATCATTTCTAGGGGTAAAAATGGCTGAAAAACACGAATCCGGCGTCCAAAAAATTTTTTGACCCCAAAAAACCCCCTAAAATAGCAAAAAAACGTGTTTTTTAAGCCCACATCTTAGAAAAATCGATATTTCACCAAGTTTTTTCATGTAAAACCGCCTGAT
>JAQGCP010000504.1:0-16417 GCA_034699885.1 Acrobeloides thornei | reverse complement strand
CTATACGTTTTGGGTGAAAATTAAACAAACTTAAAATTTAAAAAATGCGCAAGATCCAATTTTTTTCGATATGACGAACACGAATCTGAAGGAATTTTTTGATTTTGACAACTGAAAAGTATCCTATGAGAGGTGCACCCCTAAAAAGGCAAAAAAAGGTCATTTTCCCTGAATCAGGGTCAGGGAAGCATTTTCATGCATCGGCAATCGCGCAATCGATTCTCCGCCTAGAAAAGCCTATATGGGTCGAAAATTTCGTCAAAATTGACTTCTATAGCCAAAAACAACATTTTAAAATTAGGTTACTTTTTGAAAACCCCCGATTTTTTGAAAAGTCTGAATATTGACACGAAAACATGAGTTTCGCTCAATTAGACTGATTATATTGTATTCAGTATACACTCTTGTCTAGTAATGAAAAAAATTTTGTAGAAAAAAATTTTTCTGGAGCCCTCTAGGTGACAAAAAAAGATGCAATACTTAGTAAACAACCTAATAGATAAGCTTGAAAACAAATATGTTTCATATGAATCAAATTGGAAAATTTTTATCCGAGATTGCAACGAGTAACGAATAGTCCGCTTCATTAACGTTGGTACAAAAGTATGTTTTTTAAATTTTTATAAAAAGTTTATTTTATATCATCGCGATTTTCATTGATGTGTCATACGGATACAAAATACATCCATTTTTGTCAGACTCATTAAAAAATTGTTGTGATGATTTATTTTTAAATCCTCTTTTAGCCTTGTAAAGAGAATAGTCTCTCATAGCAAATAATTTAATGATGTAATCTTCAAGGTTTTTCATAAATTCCAAAAAATAAACACTTCAAACATTAAGTTAAATTTAAAACAGGCAAAATTAAGTCGGAAATTCTATCTTGATCAAGAAAATTTCATCATAAAATTTTTTAATAAAAAAAGTAATAAATATCTACAGTCAACTCTCGATTATCCGACCCCTCCCCCATCGATTCGTTTATCCGACCCCTCCCGAGGGGGTCGGACAAGGACTGAGCGCACATTTTCCTTCAAAAATGTGCGCTCAGTCCGTCTAGTATGGATGGTATGGTCCATATCATAGGTCGGCAAGGTGGGAGGGAGGGGGGACCTCCGATGCGGTGGTCCCCCCCCCCCCAACTCTTCATTAAATTCGTCTAAGATTTAACAAAACGACCTTTTTTTTAGCCGACACCCAATTTTTATGGACCACTTCATGTTCGGCGGGGTCCATGGTCCCCCCTTAATTTTGGGTCCATGCGGCGGTCCTTCCCTCAATTTTGGGTCTATGCGTGCGTCGGTCAGGGGGGAGACTCCCCCCCCTTGCCGACCTATGGTCCATATTACATACCATACTATCCATACTAGATAGTATGGTTCGTACTACCATACTATAAAATTTTTGATAGTATGGAAATTTTGTAAGTTTTTCTTTTTTAGTATGGATGAATATATTAATAGTTCAATCGATTTCATATGTACTATTGTTGCAAAAAAACTTGATATGAAAAAAAATTTGCATAGAACTACGGATTCTGCTACATAAGGTTTTATTTACATAGAACTACGGATTTTGCTTATTACATAGATCAATCAATACATCTGTAATGCACTATTGAATAGTACGAGATCGGAAATCGAAAAAATGGACTGAAATAGGAATCTACAACATGGACTGTGAAATGTGAAGTATGAAAATTTTATTTTTGGAATTGAATAAAATGTCACCGCTAGCTAGAAAAGGTTAAATAACTAAAACACACAGAATTTTGCATATAAAAACGTGTTACGTGCAGAATGAAATATTAACTAAAACATTGTCCTTCCGATGCAGCTTTATTTCGTTTCGGCAATTTTCTTGACTCTTGATTTGGCTATAGCTACGAATTTTAATGTTTATGTAAATTCGAGTCTTCCGGTTCGTACTGTTTCTGACAAGTTTCTTAGTTTTACTTTGGATAGTAGCCATGTTGCTTCTCCAACTTGGTATGGACTGAATTTTACGTATGTTTCAAATTATCTTCATCGAAGAAGAAAAGTGAAATTTAGATTCGCCGAACCACTAGCAATGGCATTAGGTCTTGCCTATTTTCGGTTTGGTGGAACGGATGCTGATTGCATGATTTTTCAACAAAACTCATCAAAAAGGCGTAAAAGAGCCTTATTAAATTCAACATCTGTTATAATTACAGGTATCTATCAATAGAAAATGAGCAATGTCTTTCAGCATTTTTCGTAAAATATAGCATATTGAATTTATAATCCCCCGTCCTCCCGCTCCGTGGGGATCATCACATTTTTCATGTAATCGGGTATTGCCGTGGTACAAAAAAGTCGTTGTCCGCCATCAGGGAGAGACCGTTAACCGAGCTCCGTGGTACAATAAAAATGCGACCGAAAGCCGAAATTGAAGGCGAAGCTATGCGTCGTTGCGAATAAATAGCTTTCTTGAAAAGCCAAGCGCCGGTGGCCATCGTTCCCAAATATTTCGAAAATTCTCGTTCAGTAAAGACTAAATATTTTTTTTCTTTTCAAGGCAGCCAATTAGATCAACTTTATAATTTTGCCAACAACGTAGGATGGCGACTAATTTTTGACTTAAACCTAATGTTACGATCTGGATCTAATTGGGATCCTACTAACGCTAAACTATTTCTCAACTATGCAAATTCAAGTGGCTATGCTATGGATTTTGAGCTGGGAAATGGTAAAAGTTTCTTTTCGAGTGATCATATTGATTTGTTTAGAACCCGATGGTTTTCCACAACCGGATCAATTTAACGTAACAATAAATGGAAGTCAAATTGCGACCGATTATAAGGCTTTTAGAAGTCTATTGAATACATATACTTTATTTAAAAGTAGTATAATTATTGGACCATCGGTATCTTATGTAAATACCAATAGTCTTGGCAAGACAATTCTAGTCGAGTAAATCAATTTTTACGCTTGTATAAGATATTTTTAGTTTTCTAAATAACGGAGGTGGAGACTACATCGGTGGACTAACCTTTCATCAGTAAGAATTTTAGTTCCTATACTCTGTTTTTCCTAGAGGAAAATTTCATTGGATACATAAAGTTTTATTTGATACCTATTGTCGACTAGCGCCCAAAATTTTAGCTATTTTGCTCCAAATGCAACATTGAACGACTTTCTAAACTATACATTTTTGGACAAGTTTGCGTATACATTGGGTGTCTTAAACACTCTCAATTACACTCATTATTGGCTAGACGAAACTGCAAGTCTTAATAGTCAAGGTGGTGTTAACCTTCAGGATTCGTTCGCAGATGGTTTTGTATGGCTTGATAAATTAGGACTAGGAGCATTGAATGGCTTGGACTTTATCAATCGACAACAGTTATATAGTGCCAATTATGCTTTGTTAAATGCAAGCAACTATCCTAATCCGGTAAACAAATTGTAGTTAAAAAATTCTGGCTATATTTTAAATATCGTTATTTCAGGATTATTGGTTGTCATTAATCTATAAAAAGCTAGTCGGGACACAAGTCTTAAATTTAACTGTAACTCAAACGGATCTCAATTTGAGGCTATATGCAGCATCTAGCAAAAAGTATGTTCAGACATCGTCTCTCGAAAATTTTCAAGGGTTCAAGGTAAGTGGCGGTGTATGTAGCCTTTGGCTGGCAGATCCTGACTAAGATTAAGCTGATCGGAAGATGCTAGAAGCTCAGAATCGGATAAAATGGGCTCGTCATATTCTTAGGAGACAGAATTCTGTATTTCAAAACATATTTCATCAAGAGTCAGTCTTATCTAGATTTAAACTACGTAGCGAGAAATTCCTAGAGGGGCATAAAACAACAGAAAACTGGGGGAAGAAGTCATTTTAACGTCGAGTTCCTGCCCTGGATGGTCGTGCGGTGTTTAACGTGTCTTTGACTGTTGTTTAACTTGTTTCCGATAAAAGTTAGAGCAGAAGGCCGGCCCTGAATTCAACCTTACTCAAACTTCTATAATTATTCAAGTTGTTCACACCTTCTTTCCAAAAGATCCACAGCAAACAAAGTTTTCCACACAAATATGATGTTTTAAATAAAAAATTTTAAGCCATTTTTTAATTTTTTTTAGTCTCGCCAATGGCATAGTCGTATATGGTGTGAGACTAACAAATGTTTCAGTCACAATCGACTTACCAAATAGCTCGACTAGACAAGCAATGGTGTACATCCTTAAAGAAGGAGTACCTGGAAATTTACAATCAAAAACATCAACATTAAATGGACAATTGCTAGGATACAGCCCACACCAACCTGGTTTAAACTATCAAAGCAATTTACAAAATCTACCAGTAACAGTGCCTGGATATAGTCAGTTCTTTATTGTAATCGATCAAAATACAGGTATGCTAAAACAAAAAAGTTGGGCTCATGAAATTCAATTTAGCAACGCAATGTCCAAGCGGATGGTATACAATGACGACAGTTTCGAATAAATGTCTTAAAATCGCATCGACAGTGCATCAACCTATGTTCGGTGGAAAATTCGATTGCATCACTTATGGGAACAATGCGGCTATTTATACTATCACAAGCTCGAACGAAAACGCTGAAGTTTTAAGTAACGAGAAAGCGATTTTTGAATAGGCGCAACACGAAAATTTTAGATGCAGTGAAAACTTCGGGATGCACTCAATTTTATATTGGGCTTTATCGAAATGGAAGCAATTGGGCATGGTCAAATAGTGACACTAGTACTTATCGAAATTGGCAAAGCGGTAAAATGGAAAATAAGAAATAAAAAAAAGAATAATTTAGGAAACCCATCTAGTGACACTACTAAGAATTGTGTTACATTCGATAAAACTTCCGGGAGTTGGACTAATGTCGATTGTGATTCTTTTCAATGTTATATTTGTCAAACATATTTTTAAAAATTCTTTCAATTTTCGAAATGTTTCACTCAGGGTCGGCACAAGCTATCGTACTAACCACAAGCAACGGCACAAGCTAATGCAAGCTATCATACGAAAGTCATCGTACGATTGTACGACGGACGAAATGGCCACAAGCTATCGTACAAGTACGATGGCCGAAATTCGTACGATGAGCCGTCGTACTTTTATCGTACGACAGCTTGTGGCGATTTCATCGTACTTTTACGTTAATTATACGATCGTACGATAGCTTGTGTTGCTTGCGTTCAGTACGATAGAATGTGCGAGCTTGTGCCGACCCTCAAATTCACTTTTGCGGTTAAATTTCATTTTTTATAAAGTTCACTTTTTGCTGCTATCTATGACATAAATTATTATAATTAGAGACCGCGGATGGATTCTCAAAATCGATGTTCTGGTCGATTTTGAGCCTCCAAAACTTGCTTAAAACGTATTTTCGATCATAAAAAACAGTGTAGTGAAAAAAACCGCGTCAAAAAAACTTTTTCTATGAGAAAACCGAATTTGAAAAGCAACATACCTATTTATTTATGAAAATCCTTATTAAATAAACGAGACCGTCTGATTTTGTCGTCCTGAGATCTAGAAAACGAACCGGTGGTTGACATAAAACAGACTTTTTAAATTCGAAGGGGGGTGCAAATTAGGGCCCTTTCTCTAAAAAAAGTTTTTTCTTTGAAAAATGACCTTCTAGGGGTAAAAATAGGGTGAAAAATCGATTGCGCACGTCCACGTTCCGTGAAAATGCTTCCTTCAACTTGTTTTCGCAAAAGTAGCACTATTTCACGTTAAAAATAGTGCTATTTTCGCGAAAACAAGATGAAGAAAGCATTTTCACGCGACGGGAATGTGCACAATCGATAGTTCACCCTATTTTTACCCCTAGAAGGTCATTGTTCAAAAAAACTTTTTTGGGCCCTAATTTGGACTTCCTTTAATAAAAAACTGACCTTGAAAAAGTCACCAGTGACCGGTTTGTTCTCGCTTCTCACGTTTCCCATCCAACTCATCAGCTCTTCTTCCAACGTGTTCGATTTCGGCGGCTTCAAACGGCTTCGCTTTGGATTTCTTCCTCTTTCGATAGCTTGTATAGTTTTATCTCGTTCTTTCAATACTCTCGAATAATCGTCGATTTTGGTCGCTTCAATTCGTGCGCCAATGATTGTTTCTATTTTTTGCCGCTTCTTCAATGATCCTGAGCTTGTCTTCGAGATCAAGGCTTCTTCTCGCTTTTTGCGTTTTGATTCCATTTTTTCGTGCCCTTCCTGAGTTATCAGTTTTTTACATTTTACTTCAATGTTTTAATTAACACTTTTAGATGAAGTTGAGCATAAATTTCTAATTCCTAGCTTGAATTATAGACATGAAATTTTTCTGTATTCCCATTTTTACTTGTAAAAACCAAATCGATCAGTTGGACTTCAGTTGTTTGGGCCTAGAAACGGTGCCGGATGAAGTTCTCAAAGCTAAACGCATCGAGGAGTTATGCCTCAATTCGAATGCTATTGAACAATTGCCACACGTAAGATTTTTTAAATATGGCTTAAGTTGGGGCTTGAGCTTAGGCTTAAGCTTAGGCCTAGACCTAAGACTAAGCCTAGGTATACCCGAATGAATCCATAAATTTTAGGCCTTTTTTCGATTGTCCAAATTACGACGATTGGAATTGAACTATAACAAGCTAAGAACAGTACCATCTGAAATTGGCCAGTTTCATGACCTTATTGAGTTGGACCTCAGCAAGAATGGTAAATCCAAAAAATATTTTTAAAATAAAAAAATTTAGAGCTCTCCGATTTGCCCGAAGAAATTGCTGGTTGCTCTAGTCTTCTTATACTTGATGTTAGTACAAATATTTTACCTGGGTATGTTGGTTTTGCCTTTTTATAATAAAAAATATAATTTACGAAAAGTGTCGCCCACGTAGCGCAGGAGCAAGTGGCGGAAAGTTCATTCTAAACATTGAGGGTTCGATCCCCGTAGGGTCGAAATTTTTGTTTTTTTTTGGCCTTTCTGGGCCACAATAATGGGGCCCTTTACTGGTAGAAGTAGCAGCTCTAAAAACTAACACTATCACTGTTAGTTCTGATCATTTTCATTTTAGCCTACCCAAGTCTATAGTCCATCTAAATACTCTAACACATTTGAATGTCTCTGATACATCGTTGACACAACTGCCAAATGATATCCATTTGATGACTAGCTTGAAATTTCTTGATGCAAGAGAATGTGAAATTAGATATTTGCCTGAAAATATTGTTGAATTGAGTAATTTGCAGCGCCTTGACTTGGGTTTTAACACCATTATTGAATTGGTAAGTTGTTATAAAATGAAAAAGTCGTCAAAAATCGAAAAATTCGTTGAAAATTGAAAATTTTATCAAAAATTGAAAAATTCGCTAAAAATTGAAAATTTCGCCAAAAATCGAAAATTCCGTTTCGTTCGTCTCATCGTGATATAAAGAATGCTGTCTTTGTTTTTTACATACATTCAATAATTAAAAGCGTATGTAAAATTCAGGGTTTTCGTGTCAATACTCCAACTAATTCAAACGAGGTCGAGACGCCGTCTCGACTTGATTCACGAATTCGATACGCAGGTCGAGACGTTTAACGCGCAGCCTAAAAATTCTACAACCTTCAATTTTAGCCTCCAAATATGGGCAAGTTAAAAAATCTACGCGAACTCGACTTGGAACAAAACATGATAATGAATTTACCCGAAGACCTACTCAACTGTATTTCCCTAGAATCTTTAGTCTTATCTTCAAACTCTTTGAATGATCTACCCGAAGAAATTGGTCGATTAGAAAATTTGAATGAGTTGAACATAACACAAAATGAGATTTCCCGCCTACCTAACTCTATAGGTAAAAATATTTTTTGTCACTTTTTATCATAACATAACACAATTTAGGCCGAATAAAAAATCTCAAAATCCTCAAAGCCAGTAATAACAACATAGCCGAATTGACCCCGGCTATTAGCAGTGCCGATGGGTTGGAAGAGATCGAACTGAGTCACAACCAACTTCGAACCATCCCAAGCGCAATCGGGAATCTCAAAAACTTGCGTTTTCTCTATTTGAGTTCGAACAAGCTTCGAGACATTCCAACAACGGTATCCTTTTTGCTCTTTCAGCTATGCAGCAGCATCTTCGAAAAAATTTTTTTGGAATTTTTGCAAAAATGGCTTTTCTAGGAATAATTTTATGCGAGAAATCGATTGCGCGCATTCCCGAATCTTGAAAATGCTTCCCTGACCCTGATTCAGGAAAATAAGAGTGTGTATTGAAACGAAAATATGAAAAATTTGGATTTTTTACACACTCTTATTTCCTTGAACCAGGAAAGCCTTTTCAAGCTTCGAGAATGCGCGCAATCGATTCCTCGCATAAAATTACCCCTAAAAAATTCAAAAAAATTATTTTCGGAGATCCTGCTGCAAAGTTTACCCCCTTTAATGTTTAAAAAAAGTAATTAGGCTTGTGCTTAGGCTTGGGCTTAGGCTTAAGCTTGTGCTTAGGCTTGAGCTTAGGCTTAGGCTTAAGCTTAAGCTTGGACTTAGACTTAAAATTTAACGGAAAAATTTAGATCGGTGGTTGTGTAACATTGGGTGTACTAAATCTTCGAAATAACGAAATTGAAGAACTGCCTATGGAAATTGGAAAACTTTCTCGGCTAAAAGTCTTGGATGTAGTGGACAATAATCTCACTTATTTGCCGTATACGTTGACAGTATTGAAAGATTCCCTCACGGCAATTTGGCTCTCGGTGAACCAGAATACGCAGTTGCCGAAGTTGAATGTTACTCAAGATCCATTTACAAGAATAAAAGCGTTGACTTGTTATCTGCTACCTCAAAGGAGTCAGTCGGCACAAGGTAAAAAAACGTTCAAAAAAAGTAAAAATTATTGAATCGGCACTAGAACAATTGACAACGTTACTTCGTTGTGTCCTCCTCCTCGTGATAGCCACGATAAAAGATTTTAGTCACTCTTCGATAAATCTTATGAAAAAATTTTTAGCCCGCCGTGAACCTAACAAATCATGTGTTGGTGGAGCAAAAGTCCATTTCGATTCCAACCTCCCTGCTTCCGAGCATTCCATCGAAGAAGAAGAAGAGGAAGAAAAGAAACCAATCGGAGACTTCCAACGCTACGACACACCACACCCAAAACAACATGCACCAAAACACCAGAAATTCCTACAGGCTCAACGGAATTCCGGCGATTTCACAACTATTATGGCTGGAGAACAAAAGGTATAATTTATGAAACATCGAAGTTACTACACTTTAAGGTAGTCGTTAATTACAGGATCGCAAGTCATAGTTAGAAAAATGTCAGAATTTTAAATTTTTTCATAAAAAGTGATGTTCTACAAAGTTATTCACCGTGATCTCGGAATTCAACGAGCTATCTCTCAGCCCAACCTGATTTAAATTGACCGAGATATGACCTTAAAGGTGGGGCAGATCGAGGCAATATCTCGGTCGGAAAAAAATTTGTAGTTAGTAGTAAGAATTAGTAAAAAACTTGTAGTTTGTAGTAAGAAGTAGTAAAAAACTTGTAGTTTATAGTAAAAGTAGTAAAAAATTTGTAGTTTGTAGTAAGAAATAGTAAAAAATTTATAGTTTGTAATAAGAAGTAGTAAAAAACTAGTAGTTTGTACTAAGAAATAGTAAAAATGTGTAGTTTGAGTAAGAAGTAGTAAAAAATTTATAGTTTGTAGTAAACTATAGTAAAAAATGTGTAGTTTGTAGTAAGAAATAGTAAAAAATGTGTAGTTTGTAGTAAGAAGTAGTAAAAAATTTATAGTTTGTAGTGAAAAATAGTAAAAATTGTGTAGTTTGTACAAGAAGTAATAAAAAATGTATAGTTTGTAGTAAGAAGTAGTAAAAAACTTGTAGTTTATAGTAAAAGTAGTAAAAAATTTGTAGATTGTAGTATCTCCATCTGAAAGATTTTAATTTTTTTAACTTTTAGGCCATGGAAACCAACAACGATGAGGCGCAAGTTGAAATGCGACCGTTGAGATCCGTGCTGAAAAGACGCCCTGTTTCAACAGTCTCGCAGACCCCTGAAATTATTCCAACGGTAATATTTTATTGCAGAAAAAGTTTAAACATAACTATTCTTTAGTCACCTGAAAACAACAACCTGTCTCCCACAGTCAAGACTATTGTTGTAAAACGAGGTCCCCATGGGCTTGGCTGGCATGTAGCCGGTGGAACCGACTCGGATCCAGTCACGGGGTCGGATCGAGGCATTTTCATTTCCAAAGTCAATCCGAATGGTGCAGCGGAAGAAGCCGGGCTGATGGTGGGCGACAAGATTTTGACTGTAAATAGCAAGAGTCTCGACAACCTTACACACAATGAAGCTGTTAAAATTATACGAGAATCTGGGAATGTTGTCGAGTTGGTTGTCGAAAGAAATGAAAAAGATGAAGAGAAAGAGCTGATCTTCAAGGTATAGTCTTTTCTAGAGAACAAAAATCGAATTTTGCTCTAAAAATTGAACTGACCCTGATTCAGGGAAGAACGATGTGTTTATTGAAGCGAAATCGTTCTTTTTCCGATCGTTCTAGTTAACTCTAGAGTTCCCAGAACCCCCTAAAAATTAGGCTGGCTCTATCTTGATTACAAACAGTGTATAACAAATTCTTTTTAGCACGAAAACCCTTCTTGCAACGGAAGTATGAACAGCCTGAACGCCTCCACACGAGCCTTGCCTCCAACAATCCCCCAAACTCCGGCAAGAAAGCCTTCTTCAACCGAGCTCATCGCTGTGACCATCAAACGAGATGTTGACGGCTCGCCTGGCTTCTCTATCCAAGGTGGCATTGCAGCCGAGCCAATCCGAATCTCGTCAATAACCCCAGGTGGAGCGGCCGACCAAACAAGAAAACTTCGAGTCGGCGATCGAATCCTATCGGTGAATGGTCAAAATGTAAAATTCTGTAGACAAGACCAAGTGGTGACCATGTTGACTGGGATCGAGAATGAGATTTATTTATGCGTTGAAAGAGAAATTAAGTCGGCGGAGAAAGCAAAGTTGACACCATCTCGTTCACTACCGTTGATTTGCCAAGAGATGAGCTCGAATGCAATTTATGAGCTGATCGCGTCGGCGTATAAAAGACCGGAAGCGACGACTTCGAGTGTTTCGAAGTCCAGGTCGACTACACATCTCAATTTTATTGATGAAAAGGTAATACGAAATTTCAACTATCAGGAGCTTAAGCTTAAGCCTAAGCCTAGGCTTAGGCTTAAGCTTAAGTCTAGGCCTAAGCTTTTCTCATAAAATTAATTAAAGTGTACACGAACGGAAATCACTCGTTGAATTCACCCATTTTATTCAGTACAGGGTGTCTCTAAGCTTAAGCCTAAGCCTAGGCTTAGGCTTAAGCTTAGGCTTAGGCTTAAGCTTAGGCCTAAGCCTAAGACTAAGCTTAAGCCTAAGCTTAAGCCTAAGCTTAAGCCTAAGCTTAAGCCTAAAACTAAGCCTAAGCTTAAGCCTAAGCCGAGGCTTAAGCCTAAGCTTAAGCATAAGACTAAGCCTAAGCATAAGCCTAAGCTTAAGCCTAAGCCGAGGCTTAAGCCTAAGCCTAAGCCTAAGCCTAAGCCTAGGCTTAGGCTTAAGCTTAGAGACACTCTGTACTGAATAAAATGGGTGAATTCAACGAGCGATTTCCGTTCGTGTACGCCCTAATTAATTTCACGAGAATGAATTTTCTTCATGACAAAAAACTTTTCACAAAAAGTGATGTTCTACAAAGTTGTTCGTCGTGCTCTCAGGAATAACTTTGTAGAACATCACTTTTTATAAAAAGTTTTCCGCCATGAAGAAAATTCATTCTCGTGAAATTAATTCGAGTATACACGAACTTTGTACCCAATTTCAGGCTGATACCATTGATCTCTTGGACATTGAACGTGATGCTCTGGGTTCGCCGAAACCAAAGCCTCGTTCACTCAGCTCTCAACAACAAGAAGCTCTCCCCACAGCTCCACCTAAACCTCCACTCGGCAGACTTCAACTTGATGATTTACAGCCGAGAGCCACTTCTACTCCAATTCCGAAGCCGATAGTTGTACAAAGCTCTTCCAAGATCCCTCTTCCAGCCAAAATTCCACCACCTGTTGCACCCAAACCAAAAGTTGTAAGTTGTTGGATTAAGAAAAATTCGATTTTTGAGAAAAAAATTCAAATTTATGTTTGAGAAAAATATAAAAAATTCTAAATCCTGCTGAAAAACTGCTTGTTTTCAGATCCCAGAAACGTTGAACTTTTCATCAAAAATCAAAAAATTCGAAGAAGAGATTAATGCCCAACAGAGTTCAACGGCAGCACCAACAAACAAAATTCGCAGTGTTCCACCACCGCCCAAGAAGCCACTAGTTAGTGCGCAAGATTTGAAGTCCATCAAAGCAGACGAGGAAGCAAGATTGGCCAAAATCCTCGCACAAGAGGAATCTTTCGACGAGGATGAAATCGCCGAGAAATTGAATGCGCCTCGAATCACCGAACAGCCATTCGAGCATCTTTTAAACGATAGGTATATTTGGAGACAGACAAAAAAACTATTCCCTGATTCAGGGAAGGGGGTTGGTGTTTTGAAGCGAAAGTCGAAAATATCCGTGCAGAGGTCTATGTGGTCGAAAATGCCATGGTTTTTCTATGCGGGGAATCAATTGCGCGTATTCCCGAACCCTGTTTCCTGATTTCCCTGATTCAGGGAAGAACTTTTTTCCAACTTGATGAGATGAATAAAATGACATCAAAATTATCCAATTTGAACATTGTTTTGGGTTATTGAAACGAAAACCCTGATTCATGTTTTCGTTTCAATAACCCAAGACAATTTTGCCGTTGAGCAAGTTTGTAACCTAAAACATAAAAATTTTTTGATTTTAGCCCAGTCCCTCTATCAAGACCAGCTAGTGTTCGAACCAAGAAAGCCGAGCTGCGCGCCGAACGAGCTGCTGCCTCGGAAAAATGCAATTTATCTTTCACCTCAACCACCTCTAGTTTGGACAGTCCGCTACAAAACGGAGAACTGGACGAAGCCTCATCCACATTAAGTCCGCTTGAAAGAAGAGCGTTGGAGCTGGAAAAGAAACGGGAATGGCGTCAAGCTCGTTTAAAGAGCATTGAAGCCGCTTCGAAACATGCCGATGAAGTCATGAATGAGATTCGGCAGTTGAGTGTAAGCATTTTTAAAAGGGCCAGTCCACTCGGAAAAAACTCCATGTAAAAATTGTATATTCGAAAAATTCATGAAAAATGGAACATTTTTTGTTTTTATGGCATGCTCTGAAACGTTGTAGTTTTTGAGAAAATTGCATTTGAAGTTGACGATTTTTGAAAAACCTGTGTATTACAACGAAAACATGAACGCAGTACAAATTCGTCCCTGAATTATCAAAAATTATGTATTGGCGCGAAAATTCAAAAGTTTTTGGCAGTTTTCGTAAGTCGATGAAACACGAAAAAATTTTTTACTTGGGTCGTGACGATTTTTGACGAATCTTTCAATTTTTTACGATGGACTGGTCATTTAAATGTATCATCAGCCTGTAAAATTCGATTTTTTAGCGCTTGTCCAACATTTCTGAAGACCTGAATAGCTTACAACCTTCTCCAATACCCACTACATAGAACCTTATTGGCATTTCTTTACGATTTGACTTTTTTTTAGTCACTAATTTGTATATAATGGTATAAATTTTCATGCCCTCATTTCTGAAAATGTGCCAATTTTTTGATCGTTCACTTTACAGCAATCAAGGACCAGTTCACTTTTGGGGAGTTGACGCCATCTTATAGAGCATAAACTTTGGAGCATTTTTTGCTTTTACGGCACCGCTTGAAAAACTAACCGTAAAAAGTTATGAGCAAAACAAAAAAAAATTTCAAACGAGTTTGAACATTGAAACGAAGAGCTTGTAGAATCAATCAGATTGTTTATTGAAACGATTTAATCAATCATTCAAAATTCTTATACACTTAGAAAAAAAATAAATAGAGCATTTTTTATAACTCGACGAGACGAATAAAATGACACCAAAATTATTGAATTTGAGACATGTTTTGGGTTATTGAAACGAAAACCATGAATCAGGGATTTCGTTTCAATAACCCAAAACATGTTTCAAATCGATAATTTTGGTGTTATTTCATTCGTCTCGACGAGTTATAAAAAACGCTGTATTTATTTGTTTTCTAAATGTTCAAGGATTTAGAATTTTTTAATGATTTATTCAATCGTTTTAATAAACAATCTGATTGATCCTACAAGCTCTTCGTTTCAATGTTCAAAATCGTTTGAAAATTTTTTTGTTTCGCTCATAACTTTTTACGGTTAGATTTTCAAGTAGTACCGTAAAAGCAAAAAGTGCTATAAATGTTGTACTCTATCACATGGCAGAATCAACTCCACAAAAGTGGACTGGTCCTTTCAGATGTGTGATATTTCCACTTTTTTTCTAAATCTGCCTCATTCAAAACATGAGAGATTTTTGTTTGTTTATTTAAAACGTGCATTTTTGATACTCTTTTGTTGCAATTGATTTATAACATAAGTCGATTTTTTATATAGCATAAAATTTTTGTTCAAAAATTTATCCACTTTCTCTTCTCAGACTGATTTTAAAATTCGAATATTTACCCTTTTTTGTCTTGCACTTTTATGTGTCAATATTATGCCTATGTTGTTATTTAAGAAAGAATAATAAATTATTATTAAGCAATGGTTGACCCGGCTAGGATTTCTTCCTGATGTTTAAATATAGACTAAAGGTGAGCGCTAGCAGTCGTGAAACGCATTTCACAACAATTTCCGGACGCTAGCATCCGAAATCCAGACGATATCCGGAAATGGGTTTGAATTTGCCCGAATATCGACACGAAAACCCTGAGTTTTACATTTTTTAAATACACTAATTATTGGATTATTTAAAAAACAAAGACGACATTCCTTTATAGCTCGACGAGACGAACAAAACGACGCCAAATTTATCCATTTTGGTTAATTGTTTTGGGTTATTGAAACAAAAACTCCGATTCAGGGCTTTCGTTTCAATAACCCAAAGCAATGATCAAATTGGATAAATTTGGAGCGTTTTGTTCGTCTCGTCGAGCTATAAAGAATGCCGTACTTGTTTTTTAAATAGACCCAATAATTAAGCGCCAACAATCGAATTTGTTCAAAAAACGAATTTTTGGGTGCTAGAGCTTTTGGCAACGCAATTTTTTGATACTCCGAACTTTTGGCAACGAATTAAATTTGCTTTAAAACTACAAAAACATCAAAATGTTTTTGTAGTTTATAGTTAATGCATCAAAATACACAATTTTTATAATGAAAAAATCTGAAAAAAATTGCTAAAAATTTCGTTTTTTTAGCCACTCTGTATATGAGGAATTCAGGAAAATGGCAACAATTTTACGATTTATCCGCATCCCAATTCGAGGACAACAATTTTCCACTTCAGTAAGCCGTAAAACTGATTCGAACCCAACTTCCAAGAATGTCTCGAGTCTACTTCAGCGCGAAATTTACCTTGAGAACCAAGTGGTTCGTCTAGTTCTTAATTCAACCAAGAAACGAAATGCTCTATCTTCGGAACTGATGAGTGAATTACTAGGGGAACTTGAAGGAATCAATAAAATTCCAAAAGTTCGCGCAGTGATCTTGGCTGGTAATGGACCAGCTTTTTCGGCTGGGCATGATTTGAAGGAATTGGTAAGGTTTTTTGCTCAGGAAAATTCAAATCTCGAATTTCGAAATTAGGGACCTACTTAGAGATTGTATTTCTAGGCCTTGCTTTGACCTTAAATTTTTGTTTCTTCTATCTTGGCCCCAAAATGTCTAATCTTGCTCAGGGCTTTCATACTCCCGATAATTTTAGTTCCATATTTTTTTGATACACCCTGTAATTAGTGCCCCTCCCATGCAGAAAATGTATGTTTTCTTGATAATAAACAAACTTTTTCAAATTTTTTGGACAAGAATTGACTTTTTCCGCTCAAAAAATGAAAAATAAAATATTTTTAATGAAAATAAATATTTTTTTCTTATGAAAGTTGAAAATTTTTTTTAGGCTTCAGAAAAGGGTCCAGAATTTCATAAAGAAGTTTTTGCCAAAGCCACCAAGTTGATGACTTTTATTCAACAAATGGAACTTCCAGTTATAGCTGAAGTAGCTTGAATTTAACTTTGGTGGGGGACTTTTGCGCCATCACATATTTTCAAATTTTTGAACAAAAATTAAATTTTTGAAATGTCGTTGCGCAATTATAGAACGCAAATGTCAGAGCGCATATGTGAGGGCACAAAAGTCCCCCACCCTATCTTCAGACATCAAACATTTAGGTAGATGGCGTTGCTGCCGCAGCCGGTATTCAGTTAGTTGCCAGTTGTGACATCGTAGTAGCTTCTAGTACTTCAACGTTTAGCACCCCTGGGTAAGTAAGATTTATACA